>APFE031220083.1:4655-45757 GCA_000404065.3 Pinus taeda
GATAGATCAATGCCTTAGAATTCAGCCTCTTCGAGGGGGAAACCTCCTTTACATTACATAAATGAACAATTATTCGATTATTCAAATGACAAAACCTCCTTTCTATATATAGGAGTCTAAGGAGTCACAATATAACCCAGCCGACCTAACAATAATAATATAAAGCCACAAAAATAACAATAGAGGGATTCTATGGGGCTTAGTAATAACAATATGGGGACAATAGGGGCACAACAATATTAATAAGGGGTACAACTACAATAGTAATGGGGTAATCACTAGTATTATAGGGACCCAACATTCTCCTTAAGGAAATTTTTGGGCTTAAGTTCTAGATGAAGTTTCCAGCACTTAGATTCATCATGACTGATTCTCTGGCAATGAGAACAAGTAGGTCTTTCCTTCTGAATGATTGTTGATTTCTTTCTCTTCGAATTGCTCTTCCCCTTACTATCACTGGAATCTTTGGTTTCCAACTCTTTGGATGACTATGATGAAAACTTGAATGGTCTTCCACCTAATTCAATATGTATGGCTTGAACACACCTCATCAAAATCATCAGGATTAAACGTCAATAATGTATGCTGCAAATATGAATGTAAAGTTCCAATGTATTTTAACAAAGTTTCACGTGTATTCAATGAAATACCAAGCGCCAATTCTTTCTTTATGAACTCCTGAGTAAACTAGTGAACACTCTTCCCTTTACCTTGCCTCAGATGCTACCAATCAATAACAGCTTGTTGCATGTATCCTAAAGGATAGAATTGTTTCCTAAGAGCTTTTAAAAGTTTAGACCAAGAAGTGATGACTTTTCCTTTACACTTTACATCTATCTAAGTTTTACTTTCCAACCAGATTAAATTTGTTCCCCCCATTCTAAGTGTAGCTAACTCAATTTTAGTTTTATCGCTAGAAATGTTCTGAATGCTACAATGCAATTCTAACTACTTAATCCAGTTATCTAACTTTTCAAGATTCATTTCGGCATCATAAACAGGTAACTCAAATTTAACATCAAGTTTCAAAAGAGATGTTTTCTTAGGTTTCTTTTCCGTTTCATATTTTGCACTGGAAGAAGAAGAATAAGATGACGATGGAGATGATGGAGGTGAAGGTGGTTTATCAGTCTTCCCTTTACCTTTGTCCTTCTTCGATGCCTTTGAAGAAGAAGTTGCATCTCTCACCTTCTTGTCTTCATACAATTCTCCCAACATCTACTACATAATCAAGAATGCCTGCTGAAATATTTCTTCACTCATCTTAGTTTCAGTGTTTTCGCCTGCATCAAGTCCTAACATGGTCGATTTATGAACAACTCAATGCTTTCCAACCTCTGGATCGATCTGCTCAAGGATTCCTTCTTCTCGTTGTGACTTTGACCTGGTTAACATTCAAGGGAAAATTCTACAAATGAAACCTCCTCTGATACCAAATTATATGATCTGAAATGATCATAAACTAAAACTGATGTACAAATGATTAGCCATTTATGATTTGAATGTTAGCTGAAAGTGTGGAAATTGAGGAAAATTGCTCGAGAAGAAGACTTTACGACAGTTGATTAAACATAATAAAGATGCATAACAGAAGAAAAATTAGTAAAAACACAGTGATACCAAATAACAAGATTGGTGACGGAGTTCATCCCTGATGGAATACGTCTCTGGGTCTGCTTTCAAGATGGGCGACTATTTTTATTAGGAATGAAAAGGAGGAGTTGATTACACAGAGATTTGATCAGTTTGAATGTGCATGCAGGCACTTCTGATCACTATGATCAGATAGCCCTCTAAACCAGCTTTCCATTGCTTCTTATGGTTCCCAATTCAGAATTTGGATGCTCCTGTAACACTGAAAACAAACCTGCCTATGACCTCCAGAATCTGCAACAAAAATTAGAAACCACTCTCCTCCTTATCAATGAAGGAAAATCACCTCTTATAGGCTTGTAGATGCATCAAAACTACCTTGGTCTAGGTTTGAGGTTAATTTGTTGCTTTAGGATGTTCTTTAGAGCTCAGTCTAGTGACAAGGAGACACCTAGGTAGGTTACATGGTGGCCACATTAGTTTGTTGAACCAAACTCTAACAAAAAACCCAAAAATACTTTGTAATAATTTCTTGACCGTTGGTGGTCAGCTAACCGAGCAGAGGAAGCGCGAACAGCGCATGTGATCAAGTGAGATAGACCATTTGTGGTAACCTCCAGGCCGACAGTTCTGGTGACTCACCCTCACTGTTCTCATGTGCGGTGACGGTTGGTGAATAGTCCGGCGGTTCCAACGCGGTCTCACCATCGTGGCTTGCATCGTTGTTCACATATCCACCTCTAACGCCAACGGTTACCACTAACCTTTTTGCTATGGTCTAACTGTGGTGACTATGCGGTGTTCACATGTAGTGGTCCCACTGCGTTTATGACCCTGCAGTTAGGATTCTCACGTTAACCTCCGACAGTTAGCAATGTTGCGTTCACATGTCAGTCCTTCTCTGATGTGGTTTGTGCTGATGGTTTAGGCTGACTATGCATTGAATTTCATTGTTTTGTATAGAGTTAATTAAACATACGCTGAGAGCATTAGGTCAAGGGTTTAGCACTTAGAACTTAGATTTATGTAATTAGCTTTTATCACTTAGTTTTATAATGCAATAGGGTTGACAGGTTTAGACATTAGGTTTTTTTTTAATACATATTTCAATGCATTAAGGTTTAGACTTTGGTTAGGTGTTTAGATGTAGATTAGGGTTTGATACTTAGATTTCATCAAAAACCCATTTCCATTCAATCGTCACTAAGTGACATTAGCGACATTTGTCGCATGATGACAAACTTGTTGACATCAACACCTGTGAGTGCGACAAAACCCATGTCGCCACTAAATCTTGTGAGGTGAACGACAAGACACATGTCGTCGACCAATCCTAGTGGAACTATCGATGAACAGAATTCAACAGCCAGGTACAAACCCATATCATATGAAACCATAAACATTACCTAATCACCCTGATCCTTAACCAATATTGTCGAAGCTGATGACACTAAACTGAATTGATGACGACACTTGAACACTAACTATGACACTAAACACCTATGCAACTGAATCAATAGAATCATCTTGGATCATTGTATAAATAGGAGAGAGCTGGTCTCTCTCTACCATCACTTGAACTTCGATATCTCTTCTTGAGAATTTTTCATTTCATCTTGGTTTTGTATTGGAGATTTCTTAATGCATTTCGATATTTTTGGAGCTGAAATTTTCGTCTATCCTGGAGTTATCTTCTTTTTCTTAGGTTGGATATACCTCTTGTCATCTTGTAAGTGTTAAATTTTTTGCAGACCTATTCTAATGTCTAATGTGTGGAATTGTTGTAATTGATTGAATTCTCGCCCTAATTCTTATAGAATATCATTGAAAAATCCATTTGATTGGAAATTGTACATGCTACTCATTGTATGGAAAGTAGATGAATGTTCTTAGTGGATTGGAATTAATTTTTGTTCCATGAAAATCCATAGAAATTGGATAGGTAAGTGTTGAAAGGTGTACGCAAGGGAATCATTTTTCAGTTTCCTTGAAGACAATTCTGGCCAAATTTTTAAAGCACATAGACTCCATAGCCTAAGAGTAAGGCACTAATCCAAGGAAAGTTGGTGATCACCTTCATTTCTCTACTCTTTTTTGCGTTTCAAATTTTTTTTAGTCCCTTCCCTAGATGACTTGCTAGGATTTGATGTGAATTAAATTAGAAATGAGATCTTTCAAAACCACTTAGATAGCCTATTTTGTCAGTGTTTCTCCTAGCTTTCCTCCAACTTTGAGAAAATTCCCATAATTGAATTGTGAGAAAACTCAAACCCTAGTTGCATTCCTTAAAATTGTCTTGAACGTCTTAGTAGGAGGCCTTATTAAGGGTTTTTTGCAGAGTACTTAGTGGAGTAAATCACTTGAAACCCTCTCCCTAAACCACCTTGACCTAGTAAGATCCTAGTAGGTCCTCTTCCCCGCAATTAGTCATAAACCCTAGGTCTTTTGTGGACCCAATGTAGGTCTCTCAAGTATAGAGAAAGTTTATCTTGGAAGTAATTGATCATCTTAAAGAGTTTCTTGAGTAGTCTTAATCATCCTTGAAACCTTGACCTTAGTTTCCCTTGTTATTTTTGGATATCATTACCCTAGTTATAGGTCTCTTCACGGGCCTTTCATGGAGAACCTTTAGCTTTCTTAGAAGCATTGAACCTTATTGTGAACCTCTCCTTTGATTGGGCCTTGGAAATCACATCATACCTTCTCATTTACCCTACCATCATTGGTGATTTCCCTCATACCGAGACTTATCCCATCAATGAAATTCCATAAAGAGAAGGGGACTCAAGTTGTGGTGACAGTGGGCCTTTGTTCAAAGTGTTTTTGTGCCCTCTAGATTTTGCCTCTTTACAAGACTTGCTGGTTTTTGCAGCAATAGGTCATGTCACCCCAAAATATAACAAGCCTTGGAGGGGGAAACCCTACAAGACGAGAGCTAGACTAGGTGCTAACAATGGGACAATGGTCCACTGCACCACAACTAAGGTCCCTTAATCTTTATGGACTTTCACCGATGGGAATAATCCCAGTAGGAAGGAGATAACTTAAAATAGATATGTTAGGCATAAGGCACAGAGTGATAAAGCTAGAACTCATTCAAGAGAGAGACTCAACAATGGTTTAAAGCTTCAAAGAAGTAAAAAAACCCACAAAGGAAATCCCTCAAAAAGGAGGCTCAAGACCTTGGGTTTTGAGATTTTTCAGTGGAGACAAGTATTCACAAGGTCAAGACCCTTGGAGAAAAAGGATTCTTATGATATACTTCAACAAGTACTAAGCTCATATAACTTTGAAGGAAATCCTCAAGCTGAGGGGAAAAGAACTAAGGTTTCCCTCTTGGAGCAACACCTAGGGCAAGAGATTTTATGGATGAAATTTGAGTGGATTTCCACCAAACTTGGAGTATATGTAACCAATACCCTAAGCTTGATGTTAGGCTCTCAAATCACTGATTTTACGAGAGAAAATTATGGAGGACATTTAGGATTGATCTCCAAGGACTTAGATTAGTGCCTTGTCTTTTGGGAATATGGAGTCTAGGATGAAATAGATCAGCTAAATCCTTTCTAAGGAGGCCAAAAATTGATGCCCTAAGTATCAACTTTTAGTATTTACCCACTTCAAAAACAAATGGAGTTTGATGTAGAGATTACAATTTTCCACCACTAGGAACATTCATTACATGTTGTACAATGAATAACGTATGCAATAGTTGACTAGATAGCCTTTCAAAAATAATTTTCAACAATTAGGGCACAAAATAAGATAACCTGGAAGCGGTGATTCCATACATTAGACAATTTTAAGATTACAAATCTTCAACAAAAAACACTTACAATACAATATATAGTATATCCATCCATTATCCAAAGAAGTAGCTCCAAAGATAACCAAAAATAGCTTCCAAATATTGAAATGCATCCAAAATATCTCAAATAGCCAAAAGAAAGAAGTTTGAGTTCTTCTCAAGTGTGACGATGATGAGAGACTCAAATGACATCTCGTCTATTTATACATATTCTATCAAGTATAATTTTAGCCTAGAATCCCCTCTTACTTGTTAAACGGAGGGAAAAACTAATTGTGGTTACAAGCCAACCACATAGCCAATGTAAAAGCATAAACATAAACACACAAGAGGGATCAATTGATGACGCCATCCATGCGTTAGACCCTTGGAGGCATGCGTTGGGATCTTTTTATGCCAAAGTGAGACAAGAGAGATCCAAAAGTCATCTATTAGGGGTTGGCCCCAAGACATCCATGTAAATTATCATGTGGGCCCCAATTTTGTGTTTGGGGTACAAAATGGATATTATGGGTCTCCTGGTGATAGAATAGCATGAATCTGATCCATAATTGAGGGCTTGGAGAATGGTGTTGATCGCATTGTTGTCATTGATGGAAAAATACCAGTAGAGGAAGAGTAGAACTAGCAAGGAACACTAAAGGAGCAGAAAAGGGTTAGATGGATTCAGTTTAGATGGCTTGGCTTGGAAAAAAGGAGCAACAAATATCATAGCATATGTTGATGCTTGTTATGCTATGATTGAGCTTGTGATCTTGAGAATGTTGCAGAGAATACTAGCAAAGGAGTAACAAGTAGTGTGGTCACCATATGGGTGATGTTGACATAGATATGTTTCTTGTTGACATTTGAGAAAGGGAGTGAGATTGAGAATTGTTGTGATGCAAGGCTATGGAAAAGGAAAATATGTGCAAGACAAAATGTTGTAGAGATTGCTATGTTGAATAATTTGTTGTGATGCAAGGCAAAGACAAAACTCCATGACAGCAAAGGCAAGACTTCATGCCAGACAAGGCAAGACTCAAGGTTTTTGAGGCAATGACATGATGAAGTATTGATACAAGATGTTTCAGAACAGATATATCGCTTTGGAGAGTGATGCATTGCTTTTATATGTTGCAATTGCATATTACTTGCATTAGAAAGTGAATGTCTTACATTTGTTATGATATTATAATGTGTTGCCTGCATATGTTGGCCTTATGTTAATGTTGGTGCATTTAATCATTATATATGGATGAAAATTATATTTGAGCAATTATTTGTGTTCTTATATTCAACATATGAAGATTTTGGAAATAAATGAGTGGAAGGCAAAGAGTCAAGTCTTGTTCACTTCATATTCTTATGTGGAATAAAAATAGCCGGAAAACTATCTTTATAAAAGATGTGATTTTAAAAATCACAATGTAGTTTTTTTTTAAGAGAATGTGAGAGTTTATTGAGGGGTTATGCATTAGTTACCTAGCACATATAGAGAAAATTTGATGCAGATTTAAGGAGAAGAAGAATCAGAATCAGAGATGGAGGTATGCAGAATTATAGACCAGGTAAACCAGCATATTGTTTTCATTTTGTATGAGGGGATTGTGGTCTTGTTTCAAGTTGTAGTATGATAATAACAGGTTTGAGCCTATTAAGTTAGGAGCCTCCTGTGGGTTGTAGCCTACAGAAAAATTATGTGGGTTGAAGCTTCGTTATATGTTGTATCTTGCAGAATGATTGAAGTAGTAGCCTCATGTAGGTTGGACCCTACAAAAAATCAAATGTAATAAGGGAGTATGAGCTTGCCTTTGCATCACAACAATAACAAAGTTGTGGTTTTCTCCCTTTATGGGTTTCCACTTATTTTTGGTGTTCATGTGGTGTGCTTTTATGTGATGATGTGATGTTTTTAGTTCACATGTTTCTTCTTGTCCACATATTAAATATGTTATTCATTATGTGTTAAGTTGCTCATTTAATGTTTCAATTAATCAGTTAAAAGAGAATAATTAATGTCCATGAATGTACTAAAGTGATTCATCCCCTCTCAGTTTAGTCAAGTTTCCATCAATTGGTATCAGAGGGGGTTCCTTCAGAGTAAGCCTAATAGCTTGAAGGTAGACATGATTAAATCATGGATTATCAAAGTGTTTTCATGGTAAGTGCAGCAAATTTTAAAGAATGGAGAGAAAACGTAAAATATGAACTAATCGCTTATGGACCTAGTGTATGGAAGCTATTACTGTAAATACTCTTCCTTTTTAAAAGAAAAATAGTGGAATGCTCAAGAAAAATGTGCAATGTATAACAATCTTTATAATAAGGATCTCGAGACTTTCATAGATGTACATCTGCAAAATAAGTTTGGGAAAGGTTGCAACTCATGCATGAAGGAGAGATTAGTAGCAGCAGTGCAAAAAATGAAACAAGAAAGAGGAAGAAGAAAAATTTGTGTCAAAAGGAATGTGTCCAGTTAAATGAAACCTCTACATGTGTGAATGTACCTGACTCTCATGAAGAAAAGACAGATGAACATCAAGCTGGGCTTGACTTGTCACTGGATAGCATAGATAGACTGAAGAATGAAAACAAAGACCTGAAAACTTGTGCAAATATGTGATGAGAGAGAGCATGATTACAAGGAAGAAATTTTTATACTGAAGATACATCTTGAAGAAGCAAGGAGATTAGGAGAGGTTATGAAAAATCAACTGAAGGAGAAAGAGGTAGAGAGTAAAAGGTTAGAAGTTGAAGTTGTCTTAGAAAATAATGAATTAGATGAAAAGAGAATATTACTTAAAGAGTTAGAAGAGGATAAGGTCTCCAAGAAGAACTCAGAAGAGAAGAACAATAAATCATAGGCAATCATCAATGAAGATAAAACAACTTCAAAGTTAAATGTACAAGAAGCCAGTAGCAGCATGATAAAAACAAAGGCAAGCAGCAAAACCAAGAAGAGTTAAGAAAATTTGGAAGGTCACAAAGAATATTATTTGCTCCCATAAAACATCTCAAATTTTTTTCCTGCCATGAACATGGACATGTAGCAGCAGAATGTAAGAGAAAGCAAATTAAGTTTAATCAGAAAACAAGAAGGTTAACTCAAGTAGGCAAGCATAGAAGACAACTATTCACCAAGTACCCAAATCATTTCTATGGTTACTGTTATTTGTGCAATGAATTTGGACATAAATCTATTGAATGAAAATTTTATATAAAGAATAACATGAGCACAAGAATACACAAACTTTTTCCTTCATTTCTTGGCCAAACAAGGTGTTATAAATGTAACAATATTGACCACATAGCCAAATATTGCAATTTGTCCTATACCCTAAAGAAGTCTAGACATAAGGAAGAAGCTACTCAAAGCAGATCAAATAATGATCCAAAAGGAAATACACATTATAGATGGAAAACCACTAAAATATGGAAGAGGAAGGCGCAGCCTGTCACTTCAGTGATGAATTAAAGTCAAACTAGTCTTAGGGGGAGTTTCTCATAAAAGAAATGAAGAAAATTATTTATGGTAATGATAAAGAAGTAGCATATCAGGGGGAGAGAAGCCTCAAGAATGTTTTGGAAGAGGTAATTGATATAGTGAAACCAAACTTTCACATTAAATATGGAAACCAGGTACAATTCTTACAAGATAAGATCTAAAAATATGAAGAAAAATTGACCAAATTAGAAGAGAGTATTATAATACACTTGGGCCACAATGAAGGAATGTCTATTCAAACAGAGAAGGTAAAGATCTAGTAGAACGCAAAGAGCCTCTAGAAATTGATATTGGTGTTGAGTATTTCCATCTTCCATTTGCCAAGATTCGATCTTATACCTTACATAGATACAGAGCAAGGTTACTCATGTTGTTGGTCAAAGTTGCCAAGTTAACTACAGAAATGCTGCAAAGAAAAAGTGAAATTCACGTGACATCAAGAGTACTAGATAGATTAGAAGATTGGATAAAACTAGAGAATGTTACACATTCAGCACAACAAGAACAAAATCATTGCCAAGAGTCGAATGCATTTTCAAGATAGTGAGAGTTAAAAGACAAGAAACTGAATTATTTTCATCATCCTATGATGAACATGGAAAGAGATTTTGTATTTTGAAGACCAAGATTTTGTTGGATCAAGCTCACAATACAAAAATCCAAAAATCTCACAATCAAACGCGTTTAGATTTTCTTAATTTGCTTAAATTTTGAGACAGGGATGTTGCTAGCCCACAATTCACACCCATATAATATCACTAGACAAACTAGGAGCCCAAAAGAACTTTGTGATGACATTCATGAAGAAGATAGTGGAGAGAATGAAGAACTTGAGAAGAACAAAGAAATAATATGCCCTCACGCAGGGGGAAGAACTAAATGATAGAAAATGAAGAGATGTCATAAAATGATAATAATTTCAGGAGCCTTCAACCTTTCATAGAGTAAAATCCTTGAGTGTGGTGTTGTCACATGGATGCCAGAGGATCCCGATCGAACGTTTCAATGTCTACAGACCTTATATCAGTTAGGTTAATCATCTTAAGATACTCTAGCAATGGGACCATTATGATAACGAGAGTGTTATTCAGGTCAATAATAGGAGCACTACTTTCCTGTGCTTTGAAGAATGCCTGCACTTAGCCATTTCATCTGCCTCCTATTTGGCTAAATCCACACTCATTTTCTGGGCGCGTTCCTCTATTCCTCTCCAAAAATCTTTTGCAAGCTAGCCCACGGTTGTTGGGAAAAATGTTGGGGGAGGGGTGTGTGCGGGGGGGGGGTTGAAATAGTATTTTAACTTTCACAATAATGATTTTCCTTCTAAAACTATATATGTTATTTTTCTGAAACCAACCAATTTGTATGTTCGTGCCTATAAAGAGTGAAACCAGCATATATATAATAAACTTTGATAAACAGCTAATTCATTGTCTTAAATTAGAGTGAGATGCATTTACTAAGAAATAAACAGATGCAGTAAGAACAGAATAAATCAACACACAAAAGCAGCACACATGAACATGGGGTTTCAGGAGGAAACCCAATGTGGGAAAAAACCACCACTACTATCGTCTCAGTCTTCAATCTTCTTATAATAAAAAGTGTTTACAATTTTTGTACTAGTGCAGGGTTTTCTTGTACACAAGCATCTACCTGCTGAAAGCTACAACCTTCACTCGTTTTCTAGCTTCTACTGGAAGGGAGCTCCAACCCCCTAGCTCTTATATTGGCTAATATGTTTACTAATACGTAGGCATCAGCCTATAGAAATTTGTTACCTTCACTCTTCCTCCAAGGACCAAGTTTCATAAATTTTTAGACTAGATACTCCTAGTAGACAACAACACAATATGTAGGCCACGTTTCATTAAATTTTCATATTGGACCCATTAGTAACATTGAAGGTCAAAATCAATCACCACTACAATACAACCATCAAATAAATTGCATTTATCACCAATCAGTCAATCTGAACAATCAGATCATTGTCACTAGAACATAGAGCTGAACCCATAACACTACATCAACAACGAGAACCAACTATAACCTCAAAAATCATATGTCATAATGCATACGCTACTTCATTGAAGCCAACCTACATGTATACGCTACTTCCTGTAACCCAACCTGTGTATACCTCTAAAGATACTGAATCATAAAACCTCTGAACCACAAATTATACCAATTAGTAGTGACATTCTGAAGATCTATTGTCAATTTATAGAGTTCTAAACAGATATCAGCAAAGATCACCCTTCTCACTTAATCAATCAATCAACTAGACTCAATATCCTTATACAATCAGATTTTATTTTAGATCTTATGAAGACATCATTTAAAAATAGTAGTAAAATAGCAACACTGATCAAATAGATCAGTCATCTCTTAACAATAAGTTTATTCTGAATACGCTACTTGGAAATGCTGAACCAACGTGTATACGCACCTTCACCAAGGCGAACCATCGTATATATCTGCAAATAATAACTTATAACTTCACAGTTATTCTAGACTTCAGACATACCCAGATCACAACATTTAAAGGATAAAACATGTGTTAGCATTTAGATCTAGCCCATCCATTATCAGATCATACAATGATAAGTCATTTCAGGTCTCATGATCCTGGTCCAACATTGTATCTAATGGTGCATAAGATATTTCAGATCATATTATAACCATAGCCTTTACAACATAAAATATACTTTAGATAGATGTAACCATGAAAAATCCTTTCACTTGCACACTTAGCCCTTTGATCTTCTCCTCATTATATAGCTTTATCCTTTCTCAATACCTTGGACCAAAACAACACTTAGGACCTGTAGTATTCTTAGACGGGATCAAGTAACCGTTACTCCACTCAATATTGTGGGCTAATACCATGGTATTGACCCTTGGTATTCTTTAACCTTAATTTTCCATCCCATATGTGCTTTTCCTCTTGTGAAAGTGTGTGCATACATATACCCTCCTTTTGTTCTATGAACCCACTTGTATATGCTACTTGGACTAGGTGAACCAGCGTATACAACTTAAATCAACTTAAACCATTCTTTTTCTTCAATTGCTTGATTCTGATCTGATATACTGTGCAATTTCTCTGTTATCTCTGAATTGATTTGTTATAATGTGAGTTTCCCTTTATCAATTCTAATCTGACCTGTGAGTGGGTTTCCATCAAGTAAAACACATGTACCATAATGCCAACAATCTCCCCCTTTGGACTTGATGGAAACTATATTGGTGTTGATTACTTCAAGTTGTAGAACTTGTTAGATATATCAAGCAACACCAAGATATTCTCCCCCTTTGACATCAAGGGAAAAGGGTGGACCAAGATATCCTCCCCCTTGATACATGCTGAGATGCACTATACTTTCCATGCTCCTCATGATCTTTACAACAAATGATATGAATATATGAGACCATACTTGAATTCAGCAACCATGATGCCAACAATGCATAACATTTTTGAAGGTTAATGCTCCCCCTAAACCTATGCTACCTATGCATTGTCAACAATTCATTCATCAAGGAATCTTCATCAATCAAATAAAAATTAATGAACATGGCATATCATCAGATTGTAACCATCACTATCAAACTGAACACTTATGTCAGAAATTGATTTTGAATCTGACCCACTATTTTTCTATTAGAAAAACACATACTCTACTGCAGCCACAGAAACTCGATTATATATGTGGCTTTGCTTCATGAAACCTACGTATAGGAAACATTCCTTTGAAACTGGTTTTAACAGCACGATGAGGTAGAAACAACTCCCAATTTTTGTCTCAGATACTCAAATGCGTCTCTGGGAAGCGGTTTGGTAAATATATCAGCAACTTGTTCTTTGGAGGGAACATACTCCAATTTAACCTTTTGTTCAAGCACTTGTTCCCATACAAAGTGGTACTTAATGGGTATGTGCTTGGTCTTGGAGTGCATGACTGGATTTTTCTAAATACTAATAGCACTTGTATTATCACATAGAATGGAGATGGGTGGAGAACATGTGATTTGAATATCTTGTAATGTTTGCATCAGCCAATGTAGTTTTGTGTAGCAAGAGGCAGCATCCACATATTATGCTTTAGTTGTAGATAAGGCAATCGAACTTTGTTTCTTGTTGAACCAAGATACTAATTGTGATCCCATATAGAATGCACCTCCACTAGTGATTTTCTGTCATCAACATTTCCATCCCAATCTGCATCTGTATATGCATGAAGAGTGAGATCTGTATCTATAGGATACGATAGACCGAAGTCTTGAGTTCCTTGGATATATTTGAATATTATTTTTACTTCCTAAATATG
This sequence comes from Pinus taeda, assembly GCA_000404065.3. NCBI lineage: Eukaryota > Viridiplantae > Streptophyta > Pinopsida > Pinales > Pinaceae > Pinus > Pinus taeda. Next base: position 17,872 of record APFE031220083.1, read on the forward strand.
TGACTCCTTTGTATTGGCTTGGAATCCTCCAACAATTCCTAGTGCATGCATAATATCTGGTCTGGTACATGTTAGATAAAGTACACTTCTAATCATAGATCTGTACGCTGGTTGATTCATTGTAGGAGATTCATTATTAGAATTGAGACTACATCATGGTACCATCATAATACATACTATTTTGGAATCTTTCATTCCATACTTCTTCAAAATCTGCTTGAGATATTTAGTTTGTGAAAGAAAGATGCCATCTTTTATTTGTTGTACTTGTAAACCAAGAAAATAAGTTAGTTCTCCAAGTAAAGACATTTCAAATTCTTGTTGCATAACAGAAGCAAAGTTTTGACTCAGATTCTTCATCACTGCCAAAGATGTTGGCATTATGATACAAGTGTTCTCCTTAATGGAAACTCATTCACAGGTCAGCAGTGTTGATGAAAGGCAACCCATAATGTAACAGATCCATTCAGCTGTAACAGGGCATTGGTATAGAAGAACAGGAAGATGGAACTAAATTCTACTAATCATAATGAAGAAGTTGAAGGTAAAGGATGGTGAAAACTAGTTTAAGATTTATACGCAGGTACACTTAGTCAAAACAATGTATACACATAGGTCCACAGAACAAAAAGCGTGTATACGTATACACGCACTCCCACAAGAGGAAAAGCACATACAGGTTGGAAAATCAAGGACTTTCAAGAGTAGAGAATACCAGGGGTCAATACCATGGTATTAGCCCACAATATTGAGTGGAGTAAAAACTATTTGATCCCGCCCAAGAATACCACAGGTCCTAAGTGGTTTTGGTCCGAGGTATTGAGAAAGGCCTAAAAATATATAAGGAGGAGAAGATCATATGGCCAAAGTGTGCAAGTGAAAAGGGTTTATAAGGAATACTTCTATCTGAAGTATATTTTATGTTGCAAGGGCTATGTTGGTGATTTGATTTGAAATATTTTGTGCACCTTGAATTCAATGTTGGATCAAGATCATGAGACCTAAAATGACTTATCATTGAATGGTCTGATATTGGTTGGGCCAGATCTAATTGTAAACCTATTTTATTCTTTAAATGTCATGATCTATGTTTGTCTGAAGTCTAGAATAGCAGCGAAGTTATGAGTTAATATTTGTAGATATGTATGCTAGTTCGCTTTGGTGAAGTACCGTATACACACCAATTCAACTCTTCCAAGTATCGTATGCAAAAGAAAAGTATGTTGTTCAGAGATGATTGATCTATTTGATCAATACGATTGTTTTATTGTTGTCTATCAATGAAGTCTTCTTAGATCTGAATGTAGAACTAAATGCATGAGGAGTTTGATATCTGATCAATTGATTGTATAAGTGAAAAGGGTGATCTCTGCTACTACCTGTGTAAGGCTCTATAAATTGACAATAGATGCTCAATATATTGTTGGTTGGTACAGACTTGATTCAGAAGTTTTATGTTTCAGCAGTTTTGAGGGTATACGCAGGTTTGATTAAAGGAAGTAGTGTATACACACATGTTGGATTCAGTAAAGTATCGTATACATTCTAATGCATGATTTTTGAGGTTGAAAATGGTTCTGAATGATGATGCATATTTCTGGGTTCAGCACATTATTGTTGTGACAGTGATCATATTGTTTGGATTAACTGATTGTTGGTTGATGTAGTTTGAGTTTCAAAGTTTCTGATGGGTCCAATAATAAAATTTGATGAAATGAGGCATTCATGTGTATTTTTGTCTACCAAGAGCATCCAGTCTGAAAATTTATGAAACGTGGTCCCTGGAGGAAGAGAGAAGGTCGTATCCTTTTGTCGGTTGGCGCCTATGTACTAGTAAACACATTGGCTAGTACAAGAGCTAGGGGGTTGTAGCTCCCTTCCAGTAGAAGCTTGAAAACAAGAGAAGGTTGTAGCCTTTTGTATGTGGGTGTCTACATACTGGTATGAGTCTGCACTAGTACAAGATTGTAAACAGATTTTCTTATTATTAAAAGAAGACAAAGATGACAATAGCAGGTGGTTTTCACCCACATTGGGTTTCCACCTTAAATCTTGGTGTTCATGTGTGTTACTTATGTGTGATGGTTATTTTGTTTTTACTACATTTTTTAATAAGTTATTGATGCACTAGTTATATATCAACACATGATAAATTAACTAAATCACAAGTTCTCTAGGTATACGCTGGTTTCACTAATCACAGTAGCGTGTACACGCTAGTTCACTTCATAAAAGTAGCATATATAAATCTGTTTGGGAAATGAAAAATTATTGATTTGATATTATTGATTCACCCCTGCTCAGTATTATTTCCAATAATTGGTATCAGAGCAAGTCCTTCAAAAGAAGCTTGATCGCTTGAAGGAAGATCTTTCAAGATGAATAATCACGAAGGCATGGGATCCATCAGACCAGCAATCTTCAATGGGAGCAACTTATTATATTGGAAAATAAGAACCAAAGTCTATCTACAATCGCTTGGAGATGATGTTTGGGAAATTGTGGAAGGAGGATATTAATTTCTAGCAGGAATTCCTACAGACTCTGCAGGTAAGAAGTTATATGAAACCAATGCCAAAGTTGTCAATATGTTATTGGGAAGTCTGTCATAATCAGAATTTGTCAAAATCATGCAGCTCAAGACAGCCAAAGAAATATGGGACAAAATCATTTAGAGCTATGAAGGAGACTCTCAAGTAAAACGTGCTAAGGTTCAAACTCTCAGAATTCAGTATGAAACTCTTAAGATGCATAGTGATGACAGTGTTGCTAGTTACTTTTTATGCATAGATGAGATTGTTAATTGTATGAAGAATCTGGGTGAAGAGATAAAGGAAGCTACTTTAGTTGAGAAAATTTTGAGATCTTTGTCTTCTAAATTTGAATCAAAATTATCTGCCATAGAAGAAAAACAGGATCTTCAAACTATTACTATGACTCAACTCCATGGAATCCTAATTGCCTTTGAAATGAGAAAAGGAGGTCCATCAGATATGAGAGAATTCGCTTTTAAAGCGTCAACAAAGGGAAAAGAAAGGGAAGAGCACAATGAATCAGAACACATTTCAAAATAAGATGGGGTAAATTTTATCAAGAAGCTTCAACGGGGTTTCGGAAGATTCAGAGGTAAACTACCTTTCAAATGCTTTGCTTGTGGTAGAGTTGGCCATTATGCTGCCAAATGTCCTCATAAATATAAATATGAAAAATGAAAGGAATATGCAAAAGGAAATAGAAAACAAGTTGTGAATAGAAGGAGTTACTATACGCATGAAGATAGTGATGGCTTATCCAATAGTGATGAAGATGAAACTAACCAAGATTATAGACTGCTCATGGCTTATGGCAATGATGATTTCTTGGATGCCTTACAAGAGAAGACTTTCTTGAATAAATTACTAAACTCAAAATTTGTTTAGAATAAAAGAATATGATCATTGATACGTTGACTCACCAACTCACTGAAAGAGAAAAACACAATGAAAATCTAGAATGTGAAATTGTGGGTCTAAGAAAAGAACTTAAGAAGACAAAATCTCTTAATCTTAGATTTGCTAAAGGATTTGAAACTTTAAATGAAATCATCAAAGTTCAACGTTCTCCTCTGATTAAGATAAGCCTTGGATATACGGAAGAATCATCTCAATCACAAAAGTCGTCAGCCTCCACCAGAAGCTATCTTGATGCAGAAAAGACCAGTGAACAATATGTCAATCGTCAGCAAAGGCCTAAAAATACTCATCAGGTAAATCATACCCAATTTACTCCAAGGATGAATATCAGTAGAAGCTTCAACCAACAGGTAAATAATGCCAAAAGATTCTATGATTGCATAAACTTCTTTATTGGACAATGTTTTTCATGTCATAACTTTGGGCATAGGGTTGCTCAATGTGTTGCTTACAAAACCATCATGACTAGAGAAGCACGAAATCAAAAGGGTGTAACAGGAATCAAGAAAAGTTCCTATAATAACTTTTCTCCTCTTGAAAATGAAGTAGAATGTTCAATTTGTAACAACTTTGATCATGAAGAATCTAAATGCAGGAGAAAATTCCGATCATCACTTCAAAAGGAGCAAACATTATTAAATCCCAAGATATGGAGAAAGAAGGAATCTCAATCAGAAATATGTTTCATAGATCTGTATACAGAAGGACAAGAAAATCGGTGGTACATCAACAGCGGATGTTCCAAACACATGACAGGTGATAAAGAGAAAATTCATTCTTATAATTATTTAGAAAAAAAGAAAAGAATTACTCATTTGGAAATGACACTCTAGTTGTCATTAAAGGTAAAGGTTTTGTCTTCATGAAAGAAAAGGTTAAAGCTGGAAATGTCATGTATGTAGGTGGTTTAAAGCATAACCTATTGAGTGTCAGTCAAATATGTGATCAAGGAAATGAATTTGTGTTTCTATCAAATGGATGTGTGGTTCGTGAGCTTGATACAGGAAATACCATGATCAAAGTAACAAGAACTCCAAACAACTTATACATATTCAAAGGAGGACAACAATAATGCTATCTAAGAAAAACCGATGAAAACTGGCTATGGCATAGAAGATTAGGACATCTAAGCTTTTCTTAAATAAGAAAAGCATGCTCAAGGCAGTTCGTGATCTTCCAGATATCATCATCCCAGAAAATACCATATGCAAACCATGTCAAGTCAGTAATCAAACCAGAGTTCACTTCAATGAAAAAGAAGGATCAGCAGGTAAGCCCCTTGAACTCATCCATACTAATTTATGTGGACCAACAAGGAAAAGGTCACCTCGTGGAGAAGAATACTTTATTTTATTTATTGATGATTTTTCCAGGATGTGTTGGATAGGTCTACTAAAGCATAAAGATGAAGCATTTGAAAAGTTTAAAGCCTTCAAAGCTTTAGTTGAAAATGAATAATATCGAAAAATAAAAAGTCTCAGATCTGATCAAGGGGGAGAATTGATATCAGATGAATTCTTTGACTTTTGTGAACAACATGGAATAAAGAGGCAATTCTCCGTCGCAAGAACTCCTCAGAAAAATGGCGTGGTGGAAAGAATGAACATAATAGTTCAATAAATGGATCGGGCAATGCTTGATGAATCTGGAACTCCTGCAACCTTCTAGGGTGAAGTTGCATTTGTTGTTGTGACTACTCTCAACAAAAAAAATGTTTGAATAAATAGCAATCAAACTCCATATGAACTTTGGTATGGTAAGCCTCCTACTTTAAAACACTTTAAATAGCAATCAAACTCCATATGAACTTTGGTATGGTAAGCCTCCTACTGCAAAACACTTTAGAGTGTTTGGAAGCAAATGTTTCATCAAAAGGACTGATAAAAAACTTGGTGAGTTCAAACCCAGAGCAGAAAAAGGAATTCTTCTTGGTTATTTATCCAGAAGTAAATGACACAAATGTTATAATAAAATACTTCGGAAAATTGTTGAAAGCGTTGATTTTGTAATTGATGAAGCATGCAGAAATCTGGAACAAATGAAATCAACAGAGGAGTATGATAGTGAGGAAGTTGGAGAATACTTTCCCGCATCAAATCAAAATGATATAGAAGAAGAAACCAATGAAGCACGAGAAGAAGATACAACAGACAGGGAAAAGACTCCATTTGGGTATGTTCAGAAGAATCATCCAAAATCTCAAATTTTAGGAGAAAAGGGGGTTGGAGTACATACAAGAAGAACTCTTACAGGGACCTCAAGCTATCTAGCATTACTATCCTCCATAACCTCAGAATCTAAATGAATCTTGCAAAGATGAATGTTGTGTCAAGGCCATGGATGAAGAACTTGACAAAATTGAAAAGAATGATACTTGGGAGTTAGTTCCTAGACCCCATGATAAAAATGTTATAGGAACAAAATGGATATTTAAGAACAAGCTGAATGAAAATGGAGAAGTTATTAGAAACAAGGCCAGACTTGTTGATAAAGGGTATGCTCAACAAGAAGGTATAGATTTTGAAGAAACTTTTTCACTTGTTTCTAGACTTGAAGCCATAAGGATGTTTCTTGCTCTTTCTAGTTTTCCAAAATTCAAAGTATATCAAATGGATGTAAAATTAGCCTTCCTTAATGGATACTTAGAAGAAGAAGTTTATATTGAATATCCAGAAGGATTCATTCTTGGAAATGATGAAAAACTCGTATGCAAGCTTAAAAAGGCTCTCTATGGTCTGAAACAGGCTCCAAGGGCTTGGTATTACTGCCTTGACATATATCTACAACAACAAGGTTTCACAAAAGGCTTTGCAGATAGCAATTTATACACAAAGGTTGAAAATGATAAATTGCTAATTATTGTTGTTTATGTTGATGATATCATCTTTGGTAGCAATGAAGAATCCATGAGTCAAAAATTTTCTTCAGTAATGCAGCAAGAATTTGTAATATCCTTACTTGGTGAACTTACTTACTTTCTTAGTCTACAAGTACAGCAAACAAAAGATGGTATCTTTCTTTCACAAACCAAATATCTCAAGCAGATCGTGAAGAAGTACGGAATGGAAGATTCTAAACCAATATGTACTCCAATGGTAACAGGATGCAGTCTTAGTTCTAATGATGAATCACGGGCAGTAGACCAACCAACTTACAGATCTATGATTGGAATTTTTCTTTATCTAACAGGTACCAGACCTAATATCATGCATGCAGTAGGAATTGTTGGAAGGTTCCAAGAAAATCCAAAGGAATCACATCTCCAGGAAGTTAAAAGAATTTTCAAATATCTTCAAGGAACTCAGGACTTTGGACTATGGTATCCTAAATATACAAACCTTACTCTTCATGCATATACAGATGCTTATTGGGCAGGAAATGTTGATGATTGAAAGAGCACTAGTGGAGTTACATTCTATATGGGTTCTCGGTTAGTGTCATGGTTCAGCAAGAAAGAAAGTTTGATTGCTTTATCTACAGCAGAAGTAGAATATCTGGTTGTTGCATCTTCTTGCACACAATTACTTTGGATGATGCAAACATTACAAGAGATTCATATCACATGTACTCCACCCATCTCCATTCTATGTGATAATACAAGTTCCATCAGTGTTTCAAAAAATCCTTTCATGCACTCCAAGACCAAGCACATACCCATTAAGTACCATTTTCTACGAGCACAAGTGCTTGAACAAAAGGTTAAATTGGAGTATGTTCCCTCCAAAGAATAGGTTGTTGATATATTCACTAAACCGCTTCCCAGAGAAACATTGAATATCTCAGACAAAAGTTGGAAGTAGTTGTTGCATCATCCTACTATTAAATCTAGTTTTCAAAGGAAGGTTATTATACGCAGGTTTCATGAAGTATAGTCGTGTATACACGTAGGTTTTTGTGGCTAAAGGAGCATATATGTTTTTTTGACAGAAAAATAGTGGGTCAAACTCTGATATGGGTGCTCTGTCTGATATTGATGATTACAGTCTGACGATATGCTTTGTTCATTGATTTTTATCTGACTGACAAAGATGCCTTGATGAATGACTTGTTGACAATGCACAGGTAGCACAAGTTCAGGGAGAGCATTAGCCTTCACTCACATTCAGCATTATTGGCATCATGGTTGTTGAGTTCAGCTATGGCTTCAGATACTTATATCATTTGTTGCATAAGTCATGTAAACATCTAGGGTGTGATATGACTTCTTCTATCATGGTCTATATTTCGATTAGTCCTATTGGACATATGATGTAATTTGTATCCCCACTTTGCATGGGATGGATGATGTAATAATTGTTGTATTTCTGTCATGTATAAACAATTGGTATATCCCCACTTGATTGGGTGGATGATTCAAATATGGTGTATCCCCACTTGGTTGGGTGATTGATGTATGTATGAGTCATTAGTCATAGGGAGGTCATATTCACTTAGTTGAGTTATAGAGTCATGCTATTCTTTCGAAACATATCTCTGCAAACTCGGAATGTACTCAGGGGGAGCATGGACAGCATAATGTATATCAAAGGGGGAGAATAACTTGGTTCACCCTTTACCCTTGATGTCAAAGGGGGAGTATTTTAGTGTTTCTTGTTATGTCTAACAATTTGTACAGCTTGCAATAATCAACACCAACATGGTTTCCATCAAGTCCAAAGGGGGAGATTGTTGGCATTATGATACAAGTGTTCTCCTTGATGGAAACTCATTCACAGGTCAGTTTAGTTTTGATGAAAGGCAACCCACAGTGTAACAGATCCATTTAGATGTAATAGGGCATTAGTACATGTTGTTCCTCTGAGATGATAATGGTCAATTGATCATGCCAGAGCATCTAAGGTATTTGTTTTAGGGGTTTTGGTTTTGATTTTTTATGGAGGACCAATACATAGAACAAATTGTAAGAATGATGTGTTAACTCTTTTAGATATTACTAATAAATAATCAAAGGGTTGTTATTTGACTTCACACAATGATTTAAATTTATAAGGTGTTTAGAAAGAATAGTAAGGAAGTATGATTAGTTTTGATTTCATACAGAAAGATAAATTATCATAAGTGGGAAAACCATTGTCCAATGTTCAAAAATTAAACAAACTATGCTTAAAATTACATAAGATGCTGACAATTTTGTGATTTAGAGGGACCTTTTTAGACAGACAGTCCAATATCCTAGTCTCTTTATGATAATAACTTCAGACAGGAATTTTAAGAATAACTGTAACACATTTATTCTCACCTGATATCTCTGCAAAACTTAAACATATGCTGAATAAACATAATGAATGAAACACATGAAAAAATTACAGAAGAAAATGAAACTGTATGAGACCAAATTCAGAATCCTTTGCTTTATTATTAGTGATCTAGAAACAACTTGTACATCAACGTTTTTACAAAATTCCTTATGGAAATGTACCACCTTTAATAACTCATAAAAGAGAGTTATTTATACAAGTTCTAAACAAAATATCCTAAACTAATTACAAGATAGCTTGAAAGAAGATAGGAAAAGAAAAACTGCTTGAAAGAAGGTAGGAAAAGAAAAATTGTTGATCTGGGATGTTTTCACTTATAAATGTTTAGAAAAGAGCCAAAGTGTCTGCCATTAGAGTTTTTCTTTCTAACTGTTTAATCTTGAGCTGATCTAACCTATGTGACTTTTGCATTTCTTCTACATACAAGGTATCATTTTTTACCTTTTGTGACTCCAGGGCTTGGAACTTCTGGAGTAACTTCTCATTTTGTTGTTTATGTGCTTGTAGCTCCTGTGATAACCTTTTTGTTTCACCTATTGCTGAAGAAGAAACAATGTCAGTAGGATATGAGCTTAAATCTGCACCTGTCATTGGAATTGTTGTCACTGAGGTCACAGCAAGTTGTGTTGTCTCTTTTTCCTTGAGAAGTTGTTCTATCTGCTCCTCCATTTTCTTAATCTGTATGTTTTTCTCAATAATGAGCTTTAACATTTCCTCCTTGTGTTGTTCATTTTCTGCCATTTCTTTGGTATGTGGATCCTCAATTGAAGGCAGCTTCAACTGTTTCTTCAAGGCTGTAATCTCAACATTCTTCTTTTGCAGTATTTCTTCAATTGCTTTACAATCCTGGTGATCATATCCAATCTTGAAATTATATCTTCTAAATATTTTAATTTGTTATCTTTAAACAAGGATGACATCTTTTCAATCTTAAGTTGTGACTGTACATTGGACAAAGCAGTTCTAAGCTTGGAAAGGGACATGGCAGTTGCAGTCATTGTTGAAAATAACATCTCACCTGATTGCCTATGCAAATCCATTTGATCAATGGGATGTATCTGGTTCACATCAAATGAGAAGATGGTCTTCTTGTAGTCTAGTGTGGATTTAGGAAATGGAATTTGAGCTTGCAAAAATTCCATTTTCATCCTTCCTCTTTCACTTTCGAAGGCAGAGATAAGTCTATGCTGAGAAGTGGATGTTTGTTTCCAAAACTGACTGTAAACTTGAGATTTAAGACGTTCATTATTTTTCTTGATTTCCAAAAATGTTGAGAAGCTATTAGTATTTCCCTGTTGAATTGGTCTTATTTGATTGGATAATCTCCATAGGTTCAATTGAAGAAGGAATTGAAGAAGTAGAGGGAGGCTTAGGATCAGTGGTCCCTGCTGATGAAACATCTTCCAATTCTCCAAGATCAATTATCTATGGTGGCTTGCTTCCTGATGACATTGATAGCCCAGTTTTCAACTTCTTTTCTAAGATATAGTACTCTTTACCTAGTTCTGTAGTTGATTAAGTTTCCTCTCTACCTCTTTTATGCTAAGTACTCTGTGTAGTTGGAGTCTTTGTCTCAGGAGTTGATATAACATGTTCATCAGCTTCTGTGAGAGTCCCTTTAGACCATTGCTCTTGGTTCATGAACTTCTCCAATTCTAGCCTAGGAGTATGGTTGTAAGGTGTTTCCTTCAACTGCATTCTGAGAGCTGAAATAATCCCAAAAGGATCAAAAGACCAAGTGAAGCTTGGCTAGAGGTTTATGTTCTTTATCAATCTGTCTGCTTCTATACCTACAGACCTAGTGTTACAAATGAAACTCCCTACTTTGGCTTTGAGTTTAAACTGTGATTTCTTCTTGCCTAAGACAAAATGGACTTCATCCATATTTATCATTTGCCTGATGTATTCCAATGAGAATATTATCATTGGCACATACTTAGGTAGTTTTTGGAGCCAACTCACTGCCATAGATTCTAATCTCAGTGTAATTCTGGTATAGGTACCAGTCACCAGTCTTGGTTTGCTCTGATAGGTGCAGTGTATTTTTAATTTCTTCTCCAATTTTGGGCTCTACTTTGTTGTTGAGTAATTGGAGAACTGGATGTATGAAGAAATCAATGAACTGGGAGAATGAAAAATTTAATGATCTTGCTCTTACTAGCTCTATCCAATGAATCACTGATTGATTCACTCCCTGCTCATCTTGTCTGTTCTGTTGAATAGGCAATAGATCTCCATGTTGAAACAAAATTAGATGAATTATAACTGAACTATACTTGAATACTCCTTGTGGGGTCAAATTCATAAATTGTTCATGTATATTATCAGCGAAAAAGTGGCTATAATTATACATGAAGGCAGGTTGATATTCTTTGCTAAAAATATAAAAGAATAAAAGGATGGATTCATCAACAACTTGGTCATTTTCATAACCTAGGAGGTATGATAACAGAGATATAATGTGTCTAGTAGCTTCATGGAACATGGAAGATGAATATGGAGGATTTCTCTTAGGTAATTCGGCATCTTCTAATAGGAAAAGTTCAAAAATAAGAGCTCTATGTGCGAAGGTGAGTTTATTGTAGAGGTCCATGAGAGCTGCAGGTGAGAAATGGCTAAATGAATCAAATGGAGGTACCATTAGCATCTGGTTTATGCTCTGAGCAGTGATGGTAATCAGGATTTTTTCATCCTGAGTTAGTATTGTTCTTTGCACAGGGTCATACCTAGCTTGACACCAAGAGATTAGATCAGGGAATTGATGGGTCTTAGGAAAAGAAAATCATGGCAGAAGTGTCTCCCATAAGCGAATGGAATCCTCCTTATCAGTATATTTCAATTTTAACCATGAATGTAATTCATAGAAATCTAGCATATGATCCATATTAAGGGAGACTGTGGAGGGAATCCCTTCTTCAGCAATCTTCTATATCTTTGCTTTAGGAGCCATCACTACTACAAGGGAAATTCAAAAGTTGTTTTTAACCTAAAATTGATGATAGTGGCGAAAATACACAGAGCGACAAATGGTGCTTTTGGTTTATGGATGGAAGCGAAAAGTGGAAAATATTGGCGCCATGGAGGATTTATAGGTTCAATTGGGCTCAATTGACTATTTGGATCTAGTCATAGGCATTCAATTTGAAGGGGAAATGTGAATTAATGCTTAACGGATGTTTAAACAGATAATCAGGCACAGAAACAGCTTTGGAGCATATGGGCAACGGTATTATAACGTGGAGGTTGGTGAATGGGTAAGTGAAAACGGACGGATGATGTGGAGGTTCGTTATTGGATGGAAGATAACGGATGCACAAGGTGCGGGAGAAGTCAACAGTTAGATGGAAGAAAAACCAGAAGCGTACTTCGGGTGGTGTCATAATGGTTTGTGGTTTCGGGCCTTGGGGGTCCGAAACATTTTGGAAGCGCCACGTTGCAAAAAGTGGCAGCGATGAAAACTGCTTTTCAGACCCACCCCCCCCCCCCCCCCGCATTAACGGGAAACGGACAAGGGGGGCTGAAAGGCTTCCTCCACCGTTGATCCGAGCGGAGAGAAGGATATTCATTGAAAAGTACGCATTGGCTATCGATGCCTGATGTGTTGTTTTGTCGTTTCCGCCAATACGACAAAAGTGTCATTTGTCACTTATTTTATAAGGTCATCAAGCTTTATTACAAAAATTAAATCATAATTAAATAACTTAAACATGGTTAATAAAAAAGGACAATTTTCAAAGGTGCATTTGAGCTAGCAACCATGATTTATTTTCTAAAGCAAATATTTTTCTTTTGTTGCTTATCTATCATTTTCATTTTGCCTTCCTTTTTTAAAGAAACTACCCTATCATTTTATTTGATATGTACCTGCAATAATAATCACTCCTAACATTTTTATTTTCCAGCTTGTTTTTGCTCCATATCCTAACTTATCATTTTTTGTATGCCATTTTGATTTTTTATCTAATAGCTAACTTATCAAAAACAAGAATGTTACAATAGTACAAAAGAATAGGAAGATGGAACTAAAGTCTACTAATCAGAATGAAGAAGTTGGAGGTAAAGGATGGTGAAAAGCAGTTTAAGATGTATACGCAAGTGCATTTAGTCAAAACAGTGTCTAGACGTAGGTCCATAGAACAAAAAGCGTGTATACATATACGCGCACTCCCACAAGAGGAAAAACGCGTACAGGTTGGAAAATCAAGGAATTTCAAGAGTAGATAATACCAGGGGTCAATACCATGGTATTAGCCCACAATATTGAGCGAAGTAATGACTATTTGATCTTGCTCAAGAATACCATGGGTCCTAAGTGGTTTTGGTCTAAGGTATTGAGAAAGGCTTAAAACTATATAAGGAGGAGAAGATCATATGGCCAAAGTGTGCAAGTGAAAAGGGTTTCTAAGGAATGCTTCTATATGAAGTATATTTTATGTTGCAGGGGCTATGTTGGTGATTTGATCTGAAATATTTTGTGCACCTTGAATTCAATGTTGGATCAGGATCATGAGACCTGAAATGACTTATTATTGAATGATCTAATATTGGTTGGGTCAGATCTAATTGTGTACACCTATTTTATTCTTTGAATGTCATGATCTCGGTTTTTCTAAAGTCCGGAATAGCAGTGAAGTTATGAGTTAATATTTGCAGATATGTACGTTGGTTCGCTTTGGTGAAGTAGTGTATACACGTCAGTTCAACTCTTCCAAGTAGCGTATGAAAAAGAAAAGTATGTTGTCCAGAGATGACTGATCTATTTGATCAGTACTATTGTTTTACTGTTGTATGTAAATGAAGTCTTTCTAGATCTGAATGTAAAACTAAATGCATGAGGATTTTGATATCTAATTGATTGATTATATAAGTGAGAAGGGTAATCTCTGCTACTGCCTGTGTAAGGCTTTGTAAATTGACGGTAGATGTTCATTATATTTCTGGTTGGAACAGACTTGATTCAGAAGTTTTATGTTTCAGTAGTTTTAAAGGTATACGCAGGTTTGACTAAAGGAAGTAGAGTATACACGCAAGTTGGGTTCAGTAAATTAGTGTATACATTCTAATGCATGATTTTTGAAGTTGGAGTTGGTTCTGAATGATGATGCAGATTTTTGGGTTCAGCACAGTGTTCTTGTGATAGTGATCTGATTGTTCAGATTAACTAATTGTTGGTTCATGCAGTTTGAGTTTCAAAGTTTTGGATGGGTCCAGTATGAAAATTTGATGAAATGAGGCCTTCATGTGTATATTTTTGTGCACCAGGAGCATCCAGTCTGAAAATTTATGAAAAGTGGTCCCTAGAGGAAGAGAGAAGGTTGTAGCCTTCTGTAGCTCGGTGCCTACATACTAGTAAACACATTGGCTAGTACAAGAGCTAAGGGGTTGTAGCTCCCTTCCAGTAGAGGCTGCAAAAGGAGAGAAGGTTGTAGCCTTTTGCAAGTGGGTGCCTGCGTATTGGTATGAGTCTACACTAGTAAAAGATTGTAAACAAATTTTCTTATTATTAAAAGAAGATAGAGACGACAGCAGCAGGTGGTTTTCACCCACTTGGGGTTTCCACCTTAAATCTTGTGTTCATGTTTGTTACTTGTGTGTGATGGTTATTCTAGTTTTACTGCACTGTTTAATAAGTTATTAATGCAATGGTTATAGATCAACAAATGATAAATTAACTAAATCACAAGTTCTATGGGTATATGTTGGTTTCACTAATCACAGTAGCATGTACACGCTAGTTCACTTCACAAAAGTAGCGTATATAAATATGTTTGGGAAATGAAAAATTATTGATCTGATAATACTGATTCACCCCCCTCTAAGTATTATTTCCAACAAAATATGATATCATTAACATAAACAACAATAATTAGAAGTTTATCATTCTTAATTTTGTATATAAGTTTTTTTATGCAGATCCTTTTATGAAACCTTGTTATTGAAGATATTTGTCAAAACGATAATACCATGCCCTTGGAGCTTGTTTTAGTCCATATAGAGTCTTTTTGAGTTTGCATACAAGCTTTGCATCATTTCCCAGAATGAATCCTTCTTATTGTTCAACATATACTTTTTATTCTAAATATCCATTAAGAAATGCAGATTTTACATCCATTTGATACACTTTGAATTTTTGAAAACTTTAAAGAGAAAGAAACATTCTTATGGCTTCAAGTATAGCAACATGTGCAAAAGTTTCTTCAAATTCTACACCTTCTTGTTGAGCATACCCTTTACAAACAAGTCTTGCTTTATTTCTAATAACCTCTCCATTTTCATTCAACTTATTCTTGAATATCCATTTAGTTCCTATAACATTTTTATCATGAGGTCTAGGAACTAATTCTCAAGTATCATTCTTTTCAATTTGGTATAGTTCTTCATCCATGGCCTTAACCCAACATTCATTTCTGCTAGCTTCATTGACATTTTGTGGTTCTTTGGAGGATAATAATGTCAGATAACTAGAAGCTCCTACAAGAGTTCTTCTTGTTTGTACTCCAGACCCTTTTTCTCCTAAATTTTGAGATTCTAGATTATTCTTTTGAACATACTTATATGGAGCCTTTTCCTTGTCAGATGTATCTTGTTCTAATGCTTCATTGTTTTCTTCCTCTGCATCATTTCAATTTGATACGGGAAAATATTCACTATCTTTATCATTATCATCTTCCTTTGTTGATGTCTCCTATTCCGGATTTCTGCATGCTTCATCGATTACAACATCAATACATTCAATAATTTTTTGAAGTCACTTATTATAACATTTGTATCCTTTAATTTTAGATGAATAACCAAGAAATATTCCTTCGTCTACCCTGGGTTCAAACTTACCAAGTTTTTCATCAGTCTTTTTGATGAAACATGTGCTTCCAGAAACTCTAAAGTGTTTTACAGTAGGAGGCTTACCATACCAAAGTTTATATGGAGTTTGATCACTATTTACACGAACATGAGCTTTGTTGAGAATATTTATTGTTGTATGTGCAGCTTCACCCCAGAAGGTGTCAGGAGTTCTAGATTCATCAAGCATAGCTTAAGCCATTTGTTGAATTGTTCTATTCATTCTTTCCACTACGCCATTTTGTTGAGGATTTTTGGCAACAGAGAATTGTCTATTTATTCCATGTTGTTTACAAAATTCAAAAAAATCATCTGATATGAATTCTCCTCCCCAATCAGATCTGAGACATTTGATTTTTAGATCTAATTCATTTTCAACTAAAGCTTTGAAGCCTTTAAAATTTTCAACTGCTTCATCTTTATGCTTTAGTAAACAATCCAGGACATTCTAGAAAAATCATCAACGAATAAAATGTAGTATTCTTCTCCACGAGGTGACCTTTTCCTTATTGGCCCACACAAATCAATATGAATGAATTTAAGTGGCTTACTCGCTGATCATCCTTTAACATTTAACTGAACTATAGTTTGTTTACCGAATTGACATGGTTTGTACATGGTATTTTCTGGGATGATGATATATGGAAGATCACAAAACGCCTTGAGCCTACATGCTTTTCTTATTTGAGAAAATATTAGATGCCCCAATCTTCTATGTCATAACCAATTCTCTTCTATTTTTCTTAGATAACATTGTTCTTGACCT
The DNA here is from genome assembly GCA_000404065.3 of Pinus taeda. NCBI lineage: Eukaryota > Viridiplantae > Streptophyta > Pinopsida > Pinales > Pinaceae > Pinus > Pinus taeda. Next base: position 34,188 of record APFE031220083.1, read on the forward strand.
TCTTTTAATATATATAGATTGCTTGGAGTTATTGTACCTATGATTATGTTCTTTCTTGTGTCAAGCTGATGCAGGAGCATCAAGACCCTATTCATTTGTAAATATGGAATAAAGAGGGGGTGTGATAATTTTAAACATTTTGTTGTTTTAGAAAGTGAAGTTATGTAAATATTCTTTTATTTAGAAAAAAGAATATGAGAGAAAAGGATTGGGATAGGATTTCTATGTTTTTTCAGTTAAAATTAGGAAAAAATAGGGAATAAAGCTTCAAGCTTTAAATCATTGTGTAAAAAGGGAAAAATCTTGCTTTTTCTAGGAGATAAGGAGAAGATCTATTTGTACATATCCATTATTATTTTAAATAAAGTGGCAGCAAGCTCTCAGAGGGCAGGGAGAGGGCGCAGTGCCAGAAGAATTACCTTTGCAATTCCCTCTCGGCGTTAAAAAAAAAAAAAAAAACTTAATGCTGTCTGTTATATGGATAAATGCATTCAATAACTGGTTGTGTTATGTATTAAGTTAATACGCTTGATGCTTTACTGTGTACTGTAAAACTTGGTCTGTTTCTTCTATTGTTAAACCATATAATTGCACCACTCTAATTTCATTTATTTTAGACAGAGAAAATGTTGTTTACGCGTATCAATTTCATTAATCTGTAAGGAACAGTGTGGCAGCGTTACCAGAGTGTTTAACGCTGTTAGTAGCACGCATTTTTAGTTTTGTGGTCCACAAAAGATTGACTGTCTCTCGAGATGTGGAACTTGGTTGGTGACGAGAAAAGGGAAGGTCGGTGTATTGAATGCGTGTTAAGGAGCTTATCCGTTTATTTTATTTATGTTGATGCGCAATAAGGAATGAAGTCAGTGTATGAAATCAGCCGTTGGTGCCAGACCGAACGCGTTATAGGTCCGTGAGCGAACTGAGTACTTTTCGCAATTGCGTGGACTTTACCTAGCAATCAAGACTTGCAGATTTGGAGATTATAGTATATACATTTAATATCGCCCTACGCTTTTCAAGCTTGACGGGAGATATAGAGTATATATACTCTCAGATGGTGATTGGTTGGGCCGAGGTTTTGCTGCGAGTTCACCGCAATTAGCCCGATTGTCAAGGCACTTCAGTATTGGCTTTAGAAGATGTACCAGGAGTATGAGCTCCTCTCAGGTTGAGAATTGGGTGTTTTTGTCGACTGAGAGGGTAGAGTCCATAAAAAGGGCGTTGAGCGCAGGAATTCTCCTGCTGGGACATTGTTTTGATTTATTTGGAGAGGAAAGAGAAATGAAGGGCAATGGTTAAGCCCTGAATGGACTCTACGTGTCAAGGACTATTATGTTAAGATTTAAGGCGCAATCAAGTTATACATCGAATCCGAATGAAGTGATTAAATGGTATTTTGACATAATGTGTGAAATTGAATGAGGTTTTGATTTGGCAAAGCTGAAATGCGTGCTTATGTGCTGAGATAAAAGGATCCTGGGTAATTGCAGGTCTACCCTGCATCACAAGCTCACATACCAGGCATTCTTTTGATCGAAACACAACTTTATTTCCTTGATCACACATTTGACTAACACTCAACAAGTTATGCTTTAAACCATCAACATACATAACATTTCCACCTTTAACCTTTTCTTTTAAATAAACATAACCTTTACCCTTAATGACAACTAGTGTGTCATTTCCAAAAGAGACGTGCTTTTTCTTTTCTAAAGTTTTGTATGAAAGGAGTTTATATTTATCACATGTCATGTGTTGAGAGCATCCACTATCAGTGTACCACTGATTTTCTTGTCTTTCTACAAACAGAGCTATGCCACATCTTTCTGACTGAAATTTCTTCCTTTTCCATACCTTGGAATTTGATGATGTTTGTTCCTTTTGAATTGTTAGTCGAAATTTTCTCATGCATTCAGATTCATCATGACCAAATTTATTGCAAAATGAACATTCAATTTCATCTTCAAGAGGATAAAAGTTATTATAAGAGATTTTATTGATTCTTGACATGCTCCTTTGTTTTCTTGCTTCTCTAGTCATGATTGTTTTGTAAGCAACACATTGAACAACCTTATGACCAAAATTATGGCATGAAAAACATTGTCCATTAAAGAAGAAGTTTCTGTGATCATAAAATATTTTGGTATTGTTCACCTTTTGGTTGGTGCTTCTATTGATGTTCACCCTTGGAGTAAACTAAGCATGATTTACCTGGGAATTACCTTTAGGATTTTGTTGAGGATTGACACATTGTTCACTAGTTTTTGTTGCATCAAGATAGCTTCTAGTGATGGCTAATGGATTTTCTGGTTGGGATGTTTCTCCAGTGTATCCAAGGCCAGTCTTTATAAGAGGAGAACGTTGAACCTTGATGATTTCATCTAAGGTTTATGATCCTTTAGCAAATCTAAGATTCAAAGATTTTGTCTTCTCAAGTTATTTTCTTAGACCCACTACTTCACATTTTAATTTTTCATTGTACTTTTCTCTTTCAGTGAGTTGATGTGTCAAAGTGTCTATGACCATATTATTTTCTTCCAAACAGATTTTAAGTTGAGTGATTTCTTGTTTAGATTCATCTTCATCACTATTAGACAAGCCATCACTATCTTCATGAATAAAATAACTACTTCTATTAATGAATTGTTTTCTATTACCTTTTGCAAAATCCTTTCCTTTATCATGATTATCTTTATGAGGACATTTAGCAGCATAATGACCAACTCTACCACAAGAAAAACATTTGAAGGGAATCTTTCCTCTGAATCTTATGGAACCCCCGTTGAAGTTTCTTTACAAAGTTTAACCTCATATATATATATATATATTTATATATATATAATATTATATATATATATATATATATATATATATCATATATATCATGTGATTCCTTAAGATCTTCCATTTCTATTTCCCTTTGTCGAGGCTTTTGAAAACAGCTTCTCTGCTATCTGATGGACCTCCTTTCCTCATTTCAAAGGCAGTTAAAATTCCATGAAGTTGAACAACAATAATAGATTGTAGATCCTACTTCTCTTCAATGGGAGATACTTTTGACTCAAATTTAGAAGATAGAGATCTTAAAATTTTATCTATTAAAGTAGCCTCCTTTATTTCTTCATCCAGATTCTTCATACAATTTACAATCTCATCTACTCGTAAAAAGTAACTAGCAATACTTTCATCACTATGCATCTTGAGAGTTTCATATTGAATTCTGAGAGTTTGGAGCTTAGCATGTTTTACTAGGGAGTCTCCTTCGTAGATCTAAATGATTCTGTCCCATATTGCTTTGGTTGTGTTGAGTTGCATGACTTTGATGAATTGTGATTTTGATAGACTTCCCAATAATGCATTGACGATTTTGGCATTGTTTTCATATGCTTTATTTTATGCTCGATCTGTGGGGAATGTTGCTAGATATTGGTATCCTCCTTCCACAATTGCCCAAACATCAGCTCCAAGTGACTGAAGATAGGCTCTCGTTCTTATTTTCCAATAAGCTAAGTTATTTTCGTTGAAGATTGGTGGTATGATAGATCACATTCCTTCGTGATTGTTCATCTTGAGAGATCTCCCTTCAAGCGATCAAGATTCTTCTGAAGGACATGCTGTGATACCAATTGTTGGGGAAAATGCTGAGGGGGGGGTGAATCAGTATTTTAACTTTCACAACAATGATTTTCCTTCTCAAACTGTATATGTTATTTTTCTGAAACCAAATAATGTATGTTCGCGCTTATAAAAAATGAAACCAGTGTATATATAATAAACTTTGATAAACAGCTAACTCATTGTCTTAAATCAGAGTTAGATGCATTTACTAAACAGTAAACAGATGCAGTAAGAACAAAATAAATCAACACACATAAGCAACACACATGAACAAGAGGATTTTTCAAGTGGAAACCCAATGTGGGAAAAACCACCGTTGTTGTCATCTCAGTCTTTAATCTTTTTATAATAAAAAGTGTTTACAACTTTTTTATTGGTGCTGACTTTTCCAATACGCAGGCATATACCTGCTAAAGGCTACAACCTTCACTCATTTTCCAGCTTCTACTAGAAGGCATCTCCAACCCCTAGCTCTTATATTGCCTAATATTTTTACCAGTGCGTAGGCGTTGACCTATAGAAGGCTACTACCTTCACTCTTCCTTTAAGAACCACATTTCATAAATTTTCAGACTCGATACTCCTAGTATACAACAACACAATATGTAGGCCACGTTTCATCAAATTTTCATGTTGAACCCATTAATAACATTGAAGCTTGAAATCAATCACCACTATAATACAACCATCAAATACAACTGCATTTATAATCAGTGAATCTGATTCAGATTACTATCACCAAAACACAGAGTTGAACCCATAACACTACATCAACAAACATAACCAATTGCAACCTCAAAAATTGTATGTATACGCTACTTCAGTGAAGCCAACCTGCATGTATACACTACTTCCTTTAACCCAACCTACGTATACCTCTAAATATATTGAATCATAAAACCTCTAAACCAAAACTAGACCAAGCAGTGACATTATGAAGATCTACTATCAATTTAAGAGTTCTAAACAGATAGCAATAAAGATCACCCTTCTCACTTAATCAATCAATCAACCATACTCAATCTCCTTATACAATCACATTTTCTTTCGGATCTTATGAGGACATCATTGAAAAACAATAGTAAAACACCAGTATTGATCACATAGATCAGTCATCTCTAAACAGCAAGTTTTTCTTCTGAATACGCTACTTGGAAGTGTTGAACCAGCATGTATACATGTCTTCACCAAGGGGAACCAGCTTATAGATCTACAAATAATAACTTATAACTTCGCAGCTATTCCACACTTCAGACATGCCGAGATCACAACATTTAAAGGATAAAACATGCATTAGCATTCAAATCTAGCCCATCCATTATCAGATCATACAATGATAAATAAATTCAAGTCTCATGATCCTGATCTAACATTGTATCCAATGGTGCACAAGATATTTCAGATCATATCATAACCATAGCCTTTACAACTTAGAGTATACTTCAGATAGATGTAATCATGAAAAACCCTTTCACTTGTACACTTAGCCCTTTGATCTTCTCCTCCTTATATAGTTTTAGTCTTTCTCAATATCTAGAACCAAAACAACATTTAAAACCTGTGGTATTCTTAGACTGGATCAAGTAATCTCAATATTGTGGGTTAATACCATGGTATTGACCCTTGGTATTCTTTAACCTTAATTTTCCATCCCATATGCTCTTTTACTCTTGTGAAAGTGAGTGCATACATATAAGCTCCTTTTGTTCTATGAACCTGGTTGCATACACTACTTGGACTAGGTGAACCAAGGTATACAACTTAAACCATTTTTTTCTTCAATTGCTTGATTATGATCTAATATATTGTGGGATTTCTTTGTTACCTCTGAATTGGTGTTATAATGTGAATTGCCATTTATCAATTTTGAACTTACCTGTGAGTGAATTTCCATCTAAAACAACACATGTACCATAATGCCAACAACAATAAGATATCACTAAATTTCCATCTAAAACAACACATGTACCATAATGCCAACAACAATAAGATATCACTATTTATCATTACAACAAAGTTAATAGTGTGATTTGAAAGATCTATACCTAACCTCGTTTGTTAGGTTTCAACCTCGTTTACTACTATTTACAACCGACTCTACAAAAGAATAACAAAGAGCTAGGGAGATTACTTAAAGAGATGTCAAAATGTGGGATTATTCTAAGTGCGTTAATACGTAAGCCGATACAAATCTTTGTATTGTCTAGTATATCATACATTGGAGTTATTTATTGGGACATATATTCAACAGCTTCAGACATTATGGCATACACACACGATATATATATATATATATATATATATTTATTGACATATATATATATTTTGACTGTTGTCGCATATATATTGACAGTGTTATTATTGCTTCTCCATTTATGTGCGGCATTATTCTGAAAACGTTATTGAAGCCATTCATATGCAGCGTTATTCTGAAAACGCTATTGAATTGATTCATGTGTAGCGTTGTTATTTACTAATGTGCAACCATTCATGTGCAGCGTTATTCGATTTTGGTATCAGACTACAATGCATTCTTATAACTTCAATGTTTTTCATTCTTTGTATCCTAACGGTAGCATCGATCGTATGAAGTATGGTGAGAATTCAATGGAATTTCGGTATGCGTTTATGGTATGCTACTATACGGCGTGGCTCTTAATTTAAAGCATTGTTTATTTCCATTTGATACATTGTGTTGGTATATTGGGCAGCATTGGTATTAATCCCAACAACATTGAAGCAGCCTTTTTTTGTCGTTTGATACATTAAGTTTATCTGATATACATTGTCATTTGGACATTGTGTTGTTACATTGAGAAGCATTTATATCCATCCCAAGTCCACAACTGTGGATATATATGTGGCAGACTCTAAGGCGTGCCTTTTTTAATTAGGGTTTTATGCCCTAATTAGGGTTCTCGACGGGCTGCATTATTGGCCATTACAATGGATATTTTACCGAAATATGAATCCAATTCTTAAATAGAGCGTTGGTACAGTGGAGGTTTACAGTGAAGTGCCTACGGTGGTATATTGACAATACCTACGTTCTTGCATTGCGATGATTTTTCAAGTTGCAATGATATGGCATCAGTCTCCTTTCTACTCGAACATCTATAGATATATAAGTCCGGGGCAGCGAATAGTTGTAAACATTATCTTTTTTATTTTTGATCAAAGGTCAGATGATCGAAATAAGTTGAGAGATCCAAGTGAAAATGGGAGCCTTCTTTCGATCTGCATATTTTGTATGTGTAGAGCATATTGGTTATATGCTAATGTCATTGGAAACAATGCTTTTAGTGTTTGCAATGTGTAGATATGGAGATCGTTTTCAATGTGTGGCGTAGCCCAACAGATTTCCAATGCATAGTCATGGAAAGGTGGAGCAGAGTATTACAATATGGCGTTGGTTTACAACATGTTGTTTTGGCTTTGCTTATATGGCATTGATTATATGGTCGAAATTTATACAATATGCTATAAAATATGCATTGGTTAAATTTAGTCATAAAATATGCTACTTGATGTTATGTGTTATTAGATTATACAACATGGCAATTATTGGTTAAACACTGCCGAGCAACCCATATTTAACTACAAGACCTGTGGACTCCAAATGCAACTGAGACGATTAATAAATATATTATATCCCATTTTGTGTTGTGCTTGGTATATTGCAAAACGAAAGAGCTTCAAAGATGGTTCATTCAGATAAAGACTACTCTTTTCGGTCATTGTTTTTGCCTGGAACCCTAGATGCGCAGAGGATGTTCATGGAGGAACGTAAGCTACCTTATAGAGAAATTACAAATCCAGGGTTTGAGATGGTGAAATACAAGTTGGATCAAGTTGCACGCTCACTTAACAAACCTCTTCCCAATGCGAACAACATTTTTTTGGTTTCCCTTTGAGGAAGTTTCAGAGCTTGTTGCTGGTCGTCGAATCATGAACCAGCCTACGACAATTATGGTTGATCAGTTCAGAAGTCATTTATCAAAAGCCCATGTTCTAACAAACAGAAAATAGAGAGAATTGCCAAATCTTTAATATGCCAGAGCTTTAATATTCATTGGTAGAACATTAATATTGTGTTCATTGGATGGTGTGTTGAATATGGAGTGTGTTGGATACGATACAATGTCATACAATACAATGCAGCATTTTTAATGTCTTTGCTGACACTCCCAACATTGAAGATATCAGAAGCATAACAATGGCTTCAGAAAAATGGTGGAACAGAACAAATGCACTCACTTTGCAAACCTATAAAACGTTAGTTCGTAAGCTACCATGGCCATAAACAATTGATGATACATTATTACATTGCTATTGTTATGTGTAGTCGTTGTTGGAGTTAGAAATAATGAAGAAATGGTTATGTGGTTGTAAAGTTACCTTCTTACTTTAGGAGTTGTTCCTAGAATATAGGAGGTTGGTTTCAACTACCTATTTTTCAGTCATGTATTTAATATATAATATTCATTCATTGTAAGTATTGAATGAACGAGAGAGAGAGTCTCCTCCTTGTATGAGTGTCTCCAGGTGATGTACACACATGTGAGCTGCAACTCCTTCTGATTAATTCAAGTTTCATTATTTTTATCTTGGTATCAGAGCTTAGGGTAGAGGTAGCCTTAACTTTTGTTTTTGTTTTTTCTGGGATGTATCATTAGTTGCACATCTGTACATGTAGAGATAGCTGTGTGATCAGGTGGACCTGCAGTAACACCTGAAGCGAAAAAGGCGTCAGATGACTGATCATCTCTGAGCCGAAGGAAGGGTTGGAGCGGAATTTTTTTTCTCTCGAAGGTGCAGCAATTAGCGCGGGTTTTCAAGTAACAGTCGCGCCATTAGCGTGGGTTTGAGGCTTAAAGTCGCGCCAGAGGAAATCACGACCAAATTGGCGCGGATCCGTGGTCGATAAGCGCGCCAAAATTCCTGCACATCGCGAATTTTAATTTTCCGGGATTAGCGCGGATTCGGCGTTGATTGGAGCGCCAACCCTTTCTCTCTGAAGATCTTCAATTTTTTGTTGCAGATCAGCAGAGGCCCGGTGGAGGCACGTGGAAATTCTGCTCGGTGGCAGCAGATTTGATTTGCCCAGTGGTGGAGAATTGAGATCCTTGATCAGCTCGGTGGTAGCAGATCGGATCTGCCCGGTGGTGGCGAAGTGAGATCCTTGATCAGCTCGGTGGTAGCAGATCGGATCTGCCCGGTGGTGGCATAGTGAAGTCCTTGAACTATTCGGTGGCAGCAGATCGGACTTGCCCGGTGGTGGCACAGTGAAGTTCTTGATCTGCTTGGTGGTAGCAGATCGAACTTGCCCGGTGGTGGCAGATTTAAGTGTTCAGTTGGGCGAAAATGAACAACAGTCTGGAATCATACCTTCACGAGTTTGGCAAGCTCGATGGAACGAATTTTTCCAACTGGAAGTTCAAAATGCAAACCTTGCTAGAGAGTGCGAACACGTGGTCGATCGTCTTGGGAAATGAACAGAGAGCCGGAACTACAACCCAAGAACAGGACTGGGATAAGAGAGAAACAAAGGCAAAAGTAATACTGAAGATGTCTTTCAAAGACAACATTATCCCTCATATTCGAGACTGCAAGTCGGCCGCGGACATTTGGAATACGATCAAGGGTCTGTACGAAACTCAGAACACAAATCGTGTTCTTGCACTGAAACGAAAATTATATGCACTGAAGATGAACGAGAATGAATATGTTGATGGATTCATAGCCAGAATCAAGGATCTGAAAGACAAATTGGGATCCATTGGAGAAAAGGTATCAGACTCAGATCTGGTTACCCTCACACTGAACACGATGACCGATGAATATCAAACATTCATCTCAGGGCTGGCAGTGAGGGAGAAAGCCCCATCCTTTGATGAGCTGACAGCGATTCTGCTCCAGGAGGAGGAGCGAAGACAAAATCTGAAGTCCCAGAGCAATGACCTTGCTCTGATGGCAAAGAGAAGACAGCACAGAGGAAAGCAGCGCCAGTACCAACACCAGCAACAGCAACCGCAGCAGCAGCAGAAAGGGGCCAACTCCTTTCAAAGGAATCCATCTAGAGGTATGAACGATAACTATGTTAAGAGATGTTTTTATTGTGGAAAGCCTGGTCACCAGATCAGAGAGTGTTACAAGAAGCAAGTCGATGAAAGAAGAAACAAACAGAAGAAACATCAAGGTTGTTTTGCTGAAGAAGATGAATATCACAGCTATGATCTTAAGCTATTTACAATCGACTGTGCACTTTCAGCATCAAGAGGAGATGATGACATACATGGTATATCGATTCAGGCGCATCCTCGCACATGACTGGTAAGAAAGAATATTTTGAGTTTCTTGAAGAATCTGCATGTGGATCCAAAATTTATTTGGGTGATGACAATGGGTATGAGATCAAAGGTTGTGGAGATATTCCTGTGAAACTACCAAGTGGCGATATCAAACATCTCAAAAATGTTTTATATGTTCCAGGAATCAAAAAGAATTTGATCTCTGTCTCTATGATAACAGACCAGGACATGCAGGTACAATTCTTCAAGAATGGATGTGTCATTCAGGATAGCAAATTGGAGACAGTTGCAACAGGAGTACGTGTGGGGAATTTGTATAGATTGGATGCAAGGAGCATACCACGGCAGATGATGGTTGCAGCAAAATCAATAGCTGAGAATCTCTGGCATCAGAGATTTGGGCATATCAATCTACAAGATCTCATCCTGCTTAAAAATAAAGGTATGGTCGATGGACTTCCTACTTTGCATAATATCAAACTGGAATATGATGGATGTGCACTAGGGAAGATGCATAGAGATGAATTCCCTGTGCATGTCAACAGAAATCAAAGAGACATCCTAGAGCTAGTGCATACAGATATTTGTGGACCTATGCAGACTAGGTCTTTAGGAGGTGCATACTACTTTCTACTGTTTATAGATGATTGCACTAGGTTCTCTTGGGTGTATTTTTTAAGCAAAAGGAGTCAAGCTTTCCGATATTTTAAAGAATTTAAAGTGATGATAGAGAACCAAATAGCAAAGAAGATAAAAATTCTCCGCTCAGATCAAGGGGGGGAATACATGTTAAATGAGTTCATGAACTTCTGCAAGTAGCATGGTATTATACAACAGTTTATAGTGCCACACACTCCACAGCAGAATGGAGTAGAAGAACGCAAGAACAGGACCCTTGTGGAGTGCGCCAGAAGCATACTTCAAGGTAAGGGCATTTCTAATGGTCTTTGGGCAGAAGCCATTAATACTGTTGTTTATTTAAAGAATAGAAGTCCCACCAAATGTTTAGGCTTCAAAACCCCCTTTGAAGCATTGTTTGGACTGAAACCAGCAGTTGATCATCTGAGAATATTTGGATCTAAAGCTTTTGCTCATGTACCGAAACCAGATAGGAAAAAGCTAGATCCCAAAGCCTTGAAATGCATATTTGTAGGATATGGCACAGAGTATAAAGCATACAAATTATATAATCCTATGACTCATAAAGTGTTTGCAAGCAGAGATGTTATTTTTCATGAACAAATAGAAGATGGAAAGAAAGACTCTGATGATGAAAGCCACATTCCATTCTTGATAGAACTGAATAGTGAAGATGAAGAAGAACAGGTGCAGGAGTAGGAGCAGAAACGGGAAGAAGTAGCAGCAGATGGCATAATAAGTGATGATGCAGGCCTGGACAGTACTGAAACAGAAAGAGTTGAGGTGAGTCCTTTACCTAGAAGATCAGGTAGAAAGACTAAACTACCTGCAAAATTTAGAGACTACGCTTTAATGTCCAAGATTTTGAACATTGTAGAATCCTTAAATTATGAAGAAGCAAGTAGATCAGATGAATGGAGGGCTGCAATGCATGAAGAAATGGAATCCATATATAGAAACCATACTTGGGACTTAGTTGAGCTGCCAGAAGGAAAAACC
>APFE031220090.1:0-72467 GCA_000404065.3 Pinus taeda
TGTGTTTGACCTCCAAGAAGTGGATGAAGCCGATGTCAAAATGAGATTGTTTTCCTAGAGCTTAGGAGGTGATGTGAAGAAGTGGTTTAGGGGTTTACCTACAAGAAGTATAGCCAACCTTGCTGCTTTCGATCAAGATTTTTTAGCTAGATGGGAGATCAAGAAGAATCCACTTCAACTCCTAAACAAATATAAAAGGTTAAAAATAATACCCAATGAAACTGTGGAAGAGTATTGTGAAAGATTCAATGTTGTTTACAATGCCATCCCACAAGACATCAAGCCCTCCCCTGGTCTATCTCTGCTTGATTTTCCATATGGTTTCAATGTGGATATGGAATATCAACTTAGGGAAGGAGACCCAGAAACTTTGGAAGAAATGCAAGAAAATGCAATTAAAAGTTGAAGCCAACATCCTGGCCAAAAAAGCCAAATTGAAGTTTGAACGTAGAGTAACCATAAAAGAAGAGCCTTCTACTTCTGTTGTTGACCATAAGATTGATAAATTAGTCATAGTAGTGAATCAAATGATGCAAAGAGTGAACCTTAATAAACAAAATCAAACAAGAGAAAACCAAAATTGAAGTTTGAACGTAGAGTAACCATAAAAGAAGAGCCTTCTACTTCTGTTGTTGACCATAAGATTGATAAATTAGTCATAGTAGTGAATCAAATGATGCAAAGAGTGAACCTTAATAAACAAAATCAAACAAGAGAAAACCAAAATGTCCAACAAACTAGAAACCAAAACTTTAGAAGAAATACTCCCCAAATTAAACAAAGAGAGCAAAAGGGACCAGATCAACAGATTTAGCCTCCTTTTCAGGAAAATTACACAGATGATGAGGAGAATATTGTGGAATATTTGGATGACAACCAAATTAATTTGTTAGGGATAAGTGATGATGAAGCTAATTTCCTCACTCAGAAAGAACAAGAGATTTTTCTTATAGCCCAGACTGAAATGGATTCTAAAGAGTCGGAGGAGTACAAACAAGGATTTGAAAATGCCATAACGGAAGTTCATAGGCATTATAATCTTAGGAGTAAGAAAATTCAAGATGATGAAAATAAAAAGAGTGTTGAAAATCTTGTCAAAAAGGTCCCTGATTTTGATTCCAAGAAAACAATAGAAAATCCCCCTAAGAAATCCGCATAAAATCTTGGAAATAAGCCTACAGAACATGTTATAAAAAAGACCATTGATGCAACTTCCAAAATTACTCAAATTGATCTTCCTTCTACCAACCAAGAAATTGAATTGACCACAAAAATAGTTGATGATAAATCTGATTTTTCAAATCTTCTCAAAAATCCAACACCTTTCAATATAGAAAATGAACTCGCAAAGATAAAAAATTATATCCCCTTAACTGAATTAATCATCAAGAATGTATACATGACTTAGGTCCTGAAGGTGTTAAACATAGGGGAGAAAACTGATGATGTAAATTTGAGTAATGATCAACCTGAGATCCTATTTGGGCCAGAAGTAGAAGGTAAACCACAAAAAGGAGGGGTTCCTCAATTTTATGTCAATTTGAATATTCATGATAAAATCCTTCATAATGTTATGCTATATTTAGGTGCATCCCATAATTTAATGCGCAAAGCAGTCATGGAGAAACTCAGACTTAACATCGCTAGACAATACAAAGATTTGCATTCCTTTGACTCTAGCAAAGTCAGGTGCCTAGGTATTATCAAATACATGTGTGTTACTTTAGCCCAAATCCTTGCTAAAAGTCTAGTGATGGATATAGTGGTTGCAGACATTCCCCCAAAGTATGACATGTTGTTGTCACACTCATGGGGAGAAAAATTATAACAAACCATGCAAATGGACATGACTTATGCTAGTATATGATTGTTTGGTCAATAGAGAAGACTGTATAGGGAAACTTTAACGGATTATATGGTTAGCAGTTAAGATAAACCACATAATTACCCTATGCACTCTATTCATTCTAACCTAGATTCTTTCATTCTTTATAATGATGGAGATATTGATGCACAGGTCACTCAGGGAGATAAAGAAATTGATGAAAAACAGGAAAATCAAACTCTAATTGTACAAAAAAACAATGATCTTTGATGGATCTTGTGGCAAAGTAGGTTTAGGGTTAGGTGTTTGGGTGTCCAATTTAGGGGACAATCATGTAGAAGGTCATTCCTATAAACTCAATTTTCATTGCACCAATAATAGAGTAGAATATGAGGCACTTCTCTTAGGATTGCAATTATTGAAGAAGTTAGGTGCTAAAAAAATTGTTGTTCAGGGAGATTATGAATTAATTATTAAAGAGATCAAGGGAGAATATGTTGCAAAACATCTTAGGTTGAGAAACTACATGAATGTTGTCCTTGAATTTTTAAGAACTTTTGAAGAATATGATCTCTCTGTCATTCCAAGGAATCATAATGTATTGGCTAATAGTTTAGCTTTTTCAGATAGAACATGCCAAATGCCTCATCCAAACAATCAATGTACAGTGGAGGTTAAACACCGTCTTTTTGTACTTGATAATATGATACATTGGCACGCATTTGGAAGTGATAAGCAGATTGAATTTTTTTTGCAAGCCAAGGAGGAGTATGAAGAAAATAGCATAGATTCAGATTGTGAAGTAGAAGATCAGATTATTAAATATTAAGACTGTAAAGTTGAAAATTAGATTGTTGAATATGTTAGTGTAGAAAAACAGCTTAATGATTCAAATGTAAATATTTCTATCAATAAAGATGTACATAAATTAGAATTACATGAAATTGATGCAGAAAAATAAGAGTTTGAAGTACTTCAGCTTAAAGGTAATGTCCTGCTAAGGGTTCTAGATCTGTTAGAAGAACCTTTTAATTTTAATGATGTAGAAAAAAGCCAAAAATGGGACCCATAGGGGCAGACATAGAAAAATGCAATATATGTAGTGATCAGAATCCAAAAATGATAAAACTCTCAAGATCATTACCTATAATCACAAAAAAATGATATATAGCTCTTTTCAAAGAATTCATAGATGTCTTTGCCTGGAGCTATGAGGATCTAAAAGCATATGACACCAATGTCATACAACATAAAATCCCACTCAAGGAAGACAATAAACCATTCAAACAAAAGCTTCATAGGATAAATATTTTCCTAATGCCTTTGGTTGAGAAATAAGTAAAGAGTTTGTATGATGCAAAAATTATACTTCCTATTAGATACCCTAAATAGGTGTCTAACATTGTGCCTACTAGAAAGAAAATTGGATAAATCAGATTGTGTATTGATTTCAGAAATGTTAATAAGGTATCCATTAAAGACAACTACCCCTTACCCAAAATGGATCATATATTGCAAAAGATCCGAGGGTCTAGTAGAATTTCCTTATTAGATGGTTTCTCAGGTTATAACCAAGTCTTAGTGCATCCTGATGATCAGGATAAAACCTCCTTCAGTACACCATGGGGTGCTTTCATGTATGTGAAAATGCCCTTTGCGTTAATGAATGATGGAGCCACTTTCCAAAGAGAAATGGATATTTCCTTTGGTGATGAAATTGGTCATTTTATTGTGGTTTATCTAGATGACATTACTGTTTATTCTAAAACTGATGAGGAACATTTAGAACATCTGAGGAGAGTGTTTGAAAAATGTAGGAAGTTTGGCATCTCACTCAATCCTAAGAAGACATTGTTTGTCTTTGAGGAAGGAAAACTCGTTGGTCACATTATTTCCAATGATGGAATTAGGATTGATCCCAGTGGAATTGAAGCAATTTTAAAAACAAGTCATCCAAGAAACATCAGAGAGCTTTAGTATTTTATTGGTAAAATCAATTTCCTCAGGAGATTCATTCCTAACCTAGCAGAACTTATTAGAAACATAACAAACATGCGTAAAAAGGACTCTGAAATAAAGTCAAGCATTGAGGCTAAACAATCCTTTTAGTTAGTTAAAGAGGCATTGACCAAAGCACCAATGTTAATCAACCTAGATTTTACAAAAGATTTCATAATCTTCTCTTTTGCTTCTGAGCATACTATTGCAACAATCTTACTACAGAAAAATAATGAAGGTTCGAATATAAAATTGCATTCTTTAGTAAAGCTTTAAGAGATGCATCCTTGAAATACAATATTATGGAAAAACATGCTTTTTCATTAGTTAAAGTGTTAAAGGATTTTAGAGTATATATTTTGCATTCCCATATTATTGTTTATGTACCTAATGCAGTGGTTACAGACATTTTGACACAAAATGGACCTGATGGAAAGTGAGTCAAATCGATTGTTTTCATTCTGGAATATGACTTAGAAATCAAGCCCACCAAGTTAATCAAAGGTTGGGGGTTACCCTGGTATGCAGACTTGCTTTATGTTTTATTTAATTTAAATGCTCCTCCTGGTTTTAAGAAAACAAAGGCAAGATTGCTTAAGTCAAAAGAAGTTAAATTTTGCATTATAGATAATGTGTTGTATTGGAAATATGCTGGAGGTATTTTACTTAAATTCTTGTTAAAGGATGATGCAAATAAAGTTATGCAGGAATTCCATGAAGGTGACTGTGGTGGATATCTTTATTGGAAAACTACTGGCAATAAAATCCTTAAAGTTGGTTTCTACTAGCCTACCCTTTTCCCTGACATTCACAAACAAGTCACCTCATGTCATAAATGCCATATTTTTTAGGGAAATAGATAGTTGTTGCCCCTGACCTTAATGCCTATCTCAGTTGAAAGCCCTTTCTGGCAATGGGGATTTGATTTCATTGGTGAAATTCATTCCTCTTCCTCTTGCCAACATAAGTGGATTCTTACATCCACTGATTACTTTAGCAAGTGGATAGAGGCCACCCCTTCTAGAAATTCCACTAATGTTTTCATTATTAAATTCCTTGAGACTAATATCCTCTCCAGAGTTAGTTGTCCTAGAAAATGCATCATTGATAATGTCGCAGCCTTCAAATCTAAAAACATGGTTGAATTTTGCCATAAATACCACATTACTCTGGGATATTCAACAGCATATTACCCTCAGGGTAATGGGTTGGCTAAATCCTCAAACAAAATTTTGGTAAAGATCATCAAATATTTGTTAGAGGACAACAAAAAGTCTTGGCACAAGTTGGTCAATGCTCTTTGGGCTAATAGATTTACTACTAAAAAATCAATTGGAATTTCACCATACCAATTGGTCTATGGAATGGATGCAGTTTTTCCATCCTCTTTAGGAGTTCTAGTCATGAAGATCATTCTAGAAGTGCAAGTTGAACCCAACGATGTACAGAGAAGGATTAATCAAACTATATAGTTGCAGTAATCCAAGGAGGAAGTATACAACATGAACCAAGTTACTCAAGAAAATATTAAAAATATCTTTGACAGAAGAACAAAATATGATGAATTTAACATTGGGGACCAAGTTTTGGGATGGGATTCAAGGACAGAAGAAAAGGGAAAACATGGCAAGTTTGATAATCTTTGGAATAGGCCATATATTGTTCATGCTTTCAGGGGAAATAATGCATTCTACCTTAAAGACCTAGATGGAGCAGAGATACCAAGAGGTCCTGTCAATGGAAGGATGTTGAAACACTACATTTCTTAGCCTACAGATTTTCCTTTCATCATTGTAAATATCATAGTATTTATGGTTTTGATTGGGTAACTTATTGACAAAGGTTGAAGCTTGCAGTGAAGGCCCTAAGGCTAGATTAATGAGCTACCAATAGTATCTTAAACAATAAAGAAATCAGATGAACACATTACAAAAATGGAGTACTCAAGGCTACTGATCTTATGTTCTTGACACTTCACTTGGAGAAGTGTCATCCCCAACCGGAGCCACTGTTAGGGTCCTATAAATTATAGGATATCAAGGTGATTGAGTATTTTGTATATGTGCTTTCATATTAGCCATAATTTCAATATTCAAATGATTTCCAAAAATATGAGAAAAGAAAATGAAAAGAGGGTATGTTAAAAAAATAAATAAGAAAAAAGGAAATATGAACCCCACAAACGAAAAAATAAAAAATAAGACTAAAAGTGTTGCAAGTATAAGTGCCACTACTAATAAGGTAGTTCTTTTAATTCATTATTAAATAAGATTGTGTGAAAATTCTTCTTGAATTCCACAATGACTAGAATTATGTTCAAATCATACAGTTTAATCATGATTGAACACATTTAAATTTTTGTTTAATGGGTTAATGAATGAAGATTTACCAAACAGTTTAATATTGGTAAATCAATAGCTAGATAGAAATAAAATTGACTCAATAGTTTAATCTGAGTCAATGGCAAAATAAGTCATAGGATAAGGTAGATTCTCATAAAAGAAAAATGATTTGTGTCTGCTAGTTTAAGTGCACCCTGCAAAGCAAGAAGAAAAATTGCTAGCTTTGAAAAATATTGGAAATGAAAGAGGGTAGGTAGAAGCATTATGGTGGTTAGAGGAAAAGCATGAAATTTTTATTCTAAGATCAATTTCAAATATACTTCATGTGCAGAGAAAAGACAAAAAGATTGAAATTGTAATATAAAGTCTGATATATCAAATAATATTTGATATTTTATCCCTTGTCCCTAATGTTTTAATACCTTGATTCACCCCTCCGGTCATATTTTCGTCCACTCCCCTATTCCTACGTTTCGTTACCCCACCATATGCTCCGATTATTGCCCCTATGCATTAAATTCATTTCTCCCAACCCCACCGAGCGCCTTGTCACATCGTATTAACACCCCGCTACTTCTCCTCTCATCCCCGTGCACCTCTCATGCATTCGATGGTGAATAGTACATTTGAGTCCCCCCTCACCATCCAAAATTTACCATGGGGGCATCCAAAATGGGCAGTATTTGAAAGTGCACCCGGTGCAACGTGTCAACACCATGTGATTTCACACCTGTTACTGCTCAGAATTTTCCTTAGAAGTTATAAAAAGAAGGAAGAGACAGAGGTAACCACAAACCAATCTTTTAAGTATAGGCTCTAGCCAACCTATGACTCAGAGAGATCTTTCCCTATATAATTTGGCTTTGCTTTTCTTGGATTTTAGGCTAGCTCTTAGTGTTCATTGGGATTTAGATTTGTATTTGAATGTTGGGTGGTGGAATTATTGGAACAAATGGATAAAACAAGATTTTTAAGCCATTGGGTTATGGAGTCAACAAATGGATACCAGAACTGGATCAATTCATTAAACAGAATGTTCACAGGGCAGGCTAGCAAAGTAAAGTGAAAATCTTTAGGTCGAATGGGTGAAATGATCCTAACCAGGGTGAGAGAGCACTTAAGAATCCTCAGACCAGGGTTAAAATGAAGATGAAATAATAATCATGAACAAAGGGCAATTAAGAATCCTTTGTTATAGATCACAAGGAACTACTTAAACTAAGGAGAAATTAAGAATTCCTTAACTTAGATTTGTGAAGAAAACATATCATGTGCATAACAATCAAGACAGAGTGCAGTTAAGCAATTTATGAAATATCATTCCATGTTATAACATTCATATTTTTAGAGATACACATAAGAATATGGAAAAACTCGATGAAAAATAACATTGAATGTGGGAGAATACTTATTTGAACTTTTCTTTACACTAGAATTGAGTAAAATATTTGATCTTTCTTCCTTGGTCCAGCTTGTTGATCCAATCATTGATACAATAGAATTTGAGACTTAAGAGCAATGAGTCTATAGAAATGTTTTTGAATCCACACTCAGACTTCGATTTGTGAAGTATTTATACAAAATTATTTACAAAATATCTCAAAATAACTTGAGATTTAATCTAGGAAATAGAAATATCTTCTTGCAAGAAGATCGAGACAACTATTGAATTGTTTCATGTTCTCCCTTTTATTGTGGTTGTGCTGGCCTTTACATTTGGAGTAGAACCCTTTACATTGGCTGATAGTGGTAGTGTTTTTACGCTGGAATCTTCTTCAAAATTTACCTTTTAGCTGATACACTTTGATCCTGATACTTTTTGACCTTGTTGTGCTCTTTTCACTTGTTTATCTAGCTGCTCTATTTTTACTGTGCTGTAACATTTTGCTGTAAATTCATCACAGTAAATAAGTCATTATCTCCCACCATTCTGCATCAGGTAATTTTACATTTATCATCCTTTTGTAAATTTCATCACCTTCAGTATATTTGGTAAAATTTTGCTTGGTGAGGAATAAATGTTTGATCTCATGCTCCAGAAAAAACAAATTTTCAAATGTGTTATAGAAGATTTTGCCTATTGGCAATGCTTTTATGGATGAAGAGCTAGCTCGTTCCTTAGCCAATTTTCTGATCCTATTACCATAGTCCAATTGTGTCATGAGTTTATCATTGATAACCATGGGACTAGGCATACTTTTTCCCTCAAAATCTGGAATTTAGCCATGAACCTATCAATGGCTACTTGCATATTGTGGCACTTTTCCTCTATGTGAGCATAAGGTTCCTTTTGGAAATGACCTTCCTTATTTCTAGAATGGCCTCAGTCCTATCTTTTATATTTAGCTCATGGAGCTCATATCTATTTTTGTTGTTGTGGAAGTGGATGAGTCTATTCGCATCCTATGGTTTATCTCCCAACTCCTCCTTCACTTTCTGGATAGCTTCTGTAGCTGTCTTTACCAACTTTGTTTGTTCAAAAATAACCTAGATTGATGGCCAAATATCATTGATAGAGTCAATGATATTGGCCCACAGCATTTCCTTAGTTTCCTCAAGTGGTTTCTCCAGAGTTAATTCTTTCTCCAAGACTTTGATTATTTCACTCATTCTTTGGGCTTTCTGTGCTTCTTCTCTTTGCTTAAGTTGGGCAAGCTTGCAGTCTATTTCCAAGCTTGCCACCTTTTCCTGTAGCCTATTCATTTTAGTAGCCTGGATAGACATATCTACCATGGATTTGACCAGTTTTGCTTCTTTATCTCCTGATGCACCTGTTGTTGTTGTAGACTCTGCTGTTACTGGTAAGGTGTGGCAGGTGGAGCTGTTGGTGCCAAAGATGTTGCTAGTGTGGAGGGCACTACTGTGGAGACTGTGGGGATAAAATTTACCGAGGTAGTAGCCACATCTACCTGTTTTAGTTGGATTAAAGCATCCAATTCCTTTTCTGTCTCATTCAATTGATCATTTAGCTTCAAAACTAAGTCCATGAGTTCTTCATGGCCCTGTTGGGCTTCTACGGCTTCCAATGTATGTGGATGTTGTAGCTGAGGTATTTTTAGCTACTTCTTAAGTGCAGTAATATCATCATTTTTCTTCTTAATAAGCTGCTCTGTGGCTTTTATATCCTTTGGATCGTGTCCCAATTCAATTACTAAGTCCTCTAAGGACTTGATCCTTATGTCCTTGGCCTGTGAGGAGGCCTTCTCCAACTAGAATTGTGTAGATATGTTGTTCAAAGAGTTTTGTAGCTGATGGGAAGCTATGGCCTTTCCTGTTAAGGTGGAGTATATCATCTCCCCTGCCTGTTTATGTAGTTCAATCTAGTCTATGGGATGAATATCCCTTGCCAATAGTTCATAATCCACTTTCATGAAATCTGATGCTGCTTTGCATTGCTGAGTCATAGGCTTGATAAAAGTCATCTGTAGCTTCCCTCTTTAATATCAAAGGCTGACATTAGCCTTTTTTTATTGGTGGGGGTCAGTTTCAGGTACTGGGCGTAAGTTTGGGCCTTAATCCTCTCATTTATTTGGTTTGATTTCCTTCTATCTTTCCTTGACATCTCGGTCTTTGTCAACAGACATCCTAAAGGAAGATACTTCAAGTCTAAGTTTCCTTTCCAACATCTGAGTTTGTGATGTGGAAGGCTCTTGCATGCCTTTAGATGGGGTGATAGGCATGCTCTTGTTTCATTCCGTACTTGTGACCTCTCCTAACTCTTCTGTGTAGTCCTGTTCAGAGACAGGATTCATTCTCTGCATTTTTTCTTGGCTTGTTTTTGCATGAGTTTGTGAGGTTCCTCTTACTGATGTGGTGGCATCCTCCCTACTTCTCTTTAGGTTTTTCTCCTCATTTAAAGGAGTCTGCCTAGCTGGAGGGGTACTCATTGTTGTCTCTGGTCAGTCTTATTGCTTTAATACCTGCAGGAAATAACCCTCATCAAGTTGTTTTTCCAGATCAATGAGAGCATTCTCTATGTCTACTCTGGTGCTGTCGTGGTCCACTAGGGTACCTTCCACCCATTCTGATTAGTTTGTGTAGGCTTCTATTTCAAGTATGGGATGGTGAATGAAAGGTCCTAGCTTGACCTTTTGTCTTTTCTTGGCGATGAATTCCAAAGGGTCATATCTCTAAACAAAACTTCCTTGGAACTTCATGTTCTGCAATATCGAATTTGCTTCTTGCCCTACCTCCCTAGAGTTGCATATGAAGGGGCCAGTTGGTCTTTTATTTTGAAATTGGCCTTCTTCTTGGCATTGAAAAAGTTTATCTCATCTGCATCGATAATTTTTCTATAGTATTCTAATGCAAACAACCTCATTTGGAGGTATCTTGGTAGTTTCTATGGTGCCAACATGCAACCATAAATTCTAATTTCGGTGTGCTTTTTGTACAAGTATCAATCACCCACTTTGGTCTGCTTGGACAATTGAAGGATTTCCTTTATTTCTAAACTGATTCTAGGAGGAGGGCTCCCAGACAACATTGTCATGAATGGGTGCACAAATAAATCAATGAAATTAGAAAAAGAGTATGGAGATAGATATTGGTGGATCAATGGGGTCCAAAAAATGATTGACCGTGGATGACCCTTGGTGTCCAACTTCTGAAGGGTGAATGAGAACTTATCTTACTAATAATACATGAATAGATGGTATAAACATAGGAGTATTTGAAGACTCTTTCATTGCTCATTCTAAGAAATTGTTCATGCATCCTATCAGCTATAAATTGGGCATAGTCATAAATGGCAGTAGGAGGCTGGCCTAGAGTGCAGATGGACATGGGCTAGGGTAATTTCATCAATGAACTCACTGGTGGTGTAACCTAAAACACAGGATATAATGGATACAATATTCTGACCCCATGCGGAAAAAAATATAAGCTACGTATGGAGGAGGATCGTTAGGGATGTCTTTTTCCTCTCTGATGAAGGTTTGGAACAATTGGGAAAACCTTACAGTACCGAGCTTGGGATACATGTCCAACAGGTCTCCAAGTGAGAGGGAAATTAGGTTTTTCCCTGGTTGGAGTTGTAGCATTTCATTAATGGACTCAGCAGTGATAGTGAAAATCAGGGTTTGGTTTGGGGACATGACTGCTCTTTGACTAGGGATGTAATTGGCATGACAGTAGTGGACAATCTCCGGGAAAATGTGGACTGGGGGGAACTGGTATTTGGGCAAATTTGACTCCCAAAGACCAACCTCATCAGGATGGTTGAGGTATTTATCCCTACTTTGGCAATGTACTTTGAGCACGGGCTCTATGACAGTAGTATCCTTTATTTTGAGATCTTTATCAGCTAAAGGAAGGTGGTCTAGGTCTAAATGAGGTGTAGAGATGGGCCTCACATCCATTGCAATTTGGCAACCATTCTCAGTTCTTGTGGATTTGAGTGTGGGGGGTAATTCAGAGCTTTTAGGGCAACGATACTTTTGTAAATGGTTATGATTTAAAGTGTAAAAAAGCAAAATAAATTTGATATTTTCCACTTAATTAATTGTGTTATTAGGGTGAATTTACTGGAATTAGACAATTGAGTGGGTTTTCCACAGTTAAATACCTTGAATTGGGTGAAATTGATTGTAACTGGTAGTTAGTGGAGGCTATAGAGGTTTGTATGGTTCTGGTACGAATTGATGAATGTGTCAGACTGTCTGTAGCGCCTATGGAGCAATGGCAGAGGCCAGTAAGAGAATTTGGTGTTTGTAAGGGTCGCGACGGTTTTTCTCAATTCTCAATGACAGTCGCGTGAAAAGAGTGGAAAGAGGGGTAAATGGGCTTTTATAAGAAAAACATTATTTTTTGGCATGTATATTAATTTATGAATAGTGGTGGGTTTTAGGAAAAAAGGAGAAGTGGTTTAGGAGGGCCATCGTACCACTTTTGTGGTGTGGGCATTTTCAGGAGGGGTTGCCCGATTCCATTCGTTGATTGACACATAGCATCGGGGGCTAGGGGAAAACCACCTTATCGGGTGGGTAAAGGGCAGACATCGAGAGGGCCCGATATGGATGAGAGCCATTGGATGAGGGCGAGGGAGATCATACTAGAGTCGAGTGATGAAGTTGTGCGGTGATTTATGAAAAGCATTTTCAGAGGGGCCCATGGGTCTAATCACTGGTGGAATGAGATTATCTTAACACTTAATCTCATCAGTGCGCTTTAATGTGGGATTAAGGACTAAGGGCGGGGTTATTAATATATTTTGTGGGATATGAGGTAGAAATATAGTTTATAAACAAGCTAAGGAGTGGGGTTAACTTATACAAAGGAGTTAAATATATACGGGATGGTGGGTTTTTCGGGGATTTTTATATATTTAATTAAAAAGTTAATATGAGGTGAAATGAGCAGGAGGGGTATTGTACTTAGGTATAGAAAATATTATATGCTTTCCATACGTTTAGTACTTAGGATAAATGTTATGTGATGGGTTTTTAGCATAGAACATGTTTTTCATCAGGTTTTCCTAGGCAAAAAGGACTTAGCCTTTAGGAAAAGGGTTTTTATGAGGGGGATGAATGACTTGCAAGGGATTTCAACACCTTTGGTTCTTAAGTCATCAAGCCGAGTGTCCGGTCTCACCAGAAGTCGGAGAAATGCTATGAACCTCTTTGATTTAAAGAGCTAAAGGTATTGAAATTTTATTATGAAAGGGAAGTGAATGAGTGTTGTGGCGATTAAAATGAAGGATACAGATGTTAAATAAATCATATTGTGAACCATCTTCCTTTCTTTATGTATCATTTATGCATATTTGAAAGGTGCATTTGGAATAATGACATAAGTGCATTTTATGTAATCATAAGACATTTCTGCAACTCTTCTACTGCTTACCCATCTACTTATCCTACCATTTTTTCTTCGCCTTATTTGGGTGCACTTAGGCTAGAAAGCCCTTATCAATATTTTTCTTTTCTTTACATAGAAAATGATCCAAATCTAAGCTTATATCATCCAAGGGCTCGTATTAAACAGATGAGCTCCTTTTGTTTACTCTACCTATCTAATTATATCCCAAGATTACACTGTTTGGTCAGATTCTATTCTCTATCTATAAACATGAAATGTCCAAGTTTAAACATTTTTACTATCATGGATCATGGCAAGAATTACAAGCTGCACACAATCATTTATTATACATAAAAGGTAAATAGTAGTGGCGTTTTGACTTGCTCACTTTCATGGTCTCTTTTTTGTTTTTTGGGGTTCATATTTTTTCATCTTCTGACCTTTTTATTCTTTTTGTCCTCTGATTATTCCTTTAGGACATACCCTCTTTACATTTTTTAATTTTTTAATATAGAAAACATTTGCAGAAAGAAAAGGTATGTACAATATTACAATGCTTAACCTCAATCATTCTGAATTATGATTCCTATTTGTATAGGAACCTAACAGTGGCTCCACTTGGGGATGACATTTTCTAGTGAAATGTCAAGAATTTTGTAGATTAGTAGCCTCTAAATTGCTATTGATGTTACCTTGCAATACTTCTCCTCTATGTCTTTGCATTAATGATATTTACGACAGTAAATCCTTAAAGATTAAGGCCTTCTCTTCGGGCTTCAACTCCAAAAATCACCATCCAACCCAATCTAGACTTTTGAAATAAAGTATGAACAAATGGGAAATAAGATCAGTAGTTAGGTTCAAAATAGTGTTTGAGCATTCGACCATTCACTGGTCCACGTTCTGCTTCTGTACCACCCATTTCTCTTAGGAAGAAAGAATTATTACCTCTGAAAGCATAAATGACATATAGGCCTTTCCATAGGAAATAAAATTTCCAACGTCTACCTTTATCTTTCCTCCTTGAATCCCACTTTAGGAATTTGTTGCCAAGGTATAAACCTTCAGCCTTGGTCCTCTTACCAAAAAGCTTTTTAATCCTTTCCTACACAACTTGAGATCTGATGTATAATTCCTCCCTGGTTTGTTGTAAATGAATTGTTTGGTTGATTCTTCTTTAGATATTATTTGGTTCAACCTACAATTCTTGAAGCAACTTCACCACTGGTGTTCTCAAGGAAGATGGAAAAATAGCTTCCATCCCATAAACTACTTGGTAGGGAGAAGTACCAATTGATTTCTTTGTGGTTAGCCTATCTACCCATAAGGCATTTACTAGTTTTCTATTCCATGTTTTCTTATTATCCTTTAACAACTTTTTAATGATGTTCACCAGACTTTTGTTTGAGGATTCTCCCAGTCCATTTACTTGATGGTAATAGGGTGTGGAATGGCCCAGGGTTATAAGATACTTGTTGCATAAATCTATAATTCTTTTGGATTTAAAGGTTGTTGCATTATCAATAATGATCTTATTTGGACATCCAAATCTTGATAGAATGTTGGTTTCAAGGAAGGTTATGATAACAGTGTCAGTGGCTTGCCTTAAAGTTATGGCCTCTATCCATTTTGTGAAATAGTTTGCAGCAATTGTTGGGCAAAGGAAGGTGGGTGAATCTCACCAATGAAGTCTAAACCCCATTGTTCGAAAGGTGTTTCAGCAAAGATTGGCTTTACGCGTAAAGGTAGAAGCTTCTTCTTTCTCTAAAAAATTTGACATTTGTCACAGGGCGTCACATATTTCTTTACATCAGAAAACAAGGTAGGCCAGTAGAAACCAACTCTAAGAATTTTATCAACAGTGGTCTTCCAGTAAAGGTGTCCTCCATAGTCATCTGCATGAAAATCTTGTAATACTTTGTCAGATTCATCTTTTAATAAGAAGTTGAGAAGAATACCTTCATGATTTCTCCAAAATAAAGCATTGTCTAATATACAAAATTTTAAGGATTTCATTTTCAAAAACCTACTTTTAGTCCTAGATAATTTAGGAGGAGCTTGTAAATTTAGTAAAACATATATGATATCAACGTACCATGGTGATTCAATAAAGGTCTGGTTGATTGGTGGAGTCGCCATCTCCTCTTCATTATCTATTTCTGCAATAAAGTTTATATCCAAGGCCTGACAGTTCGATTCAGACATGAGCTTGGATAAACCTTTGCCTTTGATTAACTTAGTTGGTTTGATTTCTATGTCATATTCTAAAATAGTAGCAATCCACCTTCCTCCCTTTCCATCTGGACCTTCCTAAGTTAGGATGTCCTTGACTACTAAATTAGGGAAATAGGCTACTATATGAGAATATAAAATGTATACCCTAAAATCCTTGATAGCTTGACCAAAGAAAAGGCTTGTTTTTCCACTATGTTGTATTTTAAGGGGGCATCCCTTAGGGCTTTGCTAAAGAAAGCAATAGGTTGTTCATAGCCTTGGTAATTTTTCTAAAGTAAAACTGTAGCAATTGTGTGCTTAGAAGCAAAGGAAAATAAAATGAAATCTCTGTCAAATTTTCGACTGATCAAAACTGGTGTTTTAGTTAAGGTCGGTTTAATGTATTCAAAAGATTTCTTAGCCTCAATAGTCCATTTTATGGTCGAATGTTTTTTCAGCATATTTTTTAGTGATCTAATTAATTCTACTGGATTAAAAATAACTCTTTTAAGAAAGTTAATTTTCCCTAAGAAAGCTTGTAATTCCCTAATGTTCCTAGGATGGTGTATCTGTAAGATGGCTTCTATTCTTGTAGGGTCTATTCAGATACCATATTTTGAAATTATATGACCTAATAACTTTCCTTCTTCTAACCTAAACAAAGGATTCTTGGAGTTCAAATAAATGCCATACTTATTGCATTTAATGAAAACCTACCTTAGATGATCCAAATGTTGATTATCAAGTTTTGAAAACATAGTAATACCATCTAGATATATCACAAGGAAATCATGATTTTTTTTGGCAAAGGCTATGTACATAGCCCTTAGGAAAGTGGCTCCTGCATTCATTATCCCAACAGGCATTTTCACATACATGAATGTGCCCCAAGGAGTAGTAAAGGTAGTTTTGGCTTGGTCATCAGGATGAGCTAAGATTTGATTGTAACCAGAAAACCCATCCAATAATGAGATTCTGGTTGATCCAACTACCCTTTGTAATATATGATCCATTTTAGGGAGAGGGTATTTGTCTTTAAGCGATACTTTGTTGAGGTTTTCGAGATCACAGAGTCTGATCTCACCGGTTTTCTTCCTAGCTGGCACCAAATTTGAAACCCAATTAGAAAATCTGATTGGTGCAATTATCTTGGCATCATACATTCTCTGGATTTCCTTTTCAATTGAAGGTAAGATGATAGGATTAATCCTTCTAAGTTTTTGTCTGAAAGGTTTATGGTTTTCTTTTATAGGTATTGTGTGCTATATGATGTTGGTGTCATAGGACTTGAGGTCCTCATAACTCCAAGCAAAGACATCTTGAATTATTTTAATAATTTAATGTATTTCACTTTTTCATTTGGAGGTAATGATTTCGAAAGTTTGATCAATTTTGGATTTTCATTAGTGCTTATATTACACTCCTCTATATCAAATTTTAAGGGTTCCATTGTAGGTTTCCCAAGAACATCGTTTGAATCGAACAAATCTTCCAAAGGGGTTAATCCCTTAAGTAAGAAGTTGTCTTTGATATTAATAACTTTAGTGTCTTCACTAATTATTTCATCAATCTCCACTTTATTTAGGTTTTATACATATGATTTTGTAAATTTATTGGGGTGAAATATATCTATTTCTTCTCCTTCTATTTCATTTATTTCTATTTCGTCTTTAGTGTTAGGATCTATTGATGTGTCAGTATCTATATTGCTATTCACAAACTCTTTTTCTAAGATCAAAAAATTGTTTATCTGTTTTTCATTAGAAAATACTTATTATTTCTTCAAGTTCTTTGGAATAGAAGGTGTTATGAAACCAACTCACAAAAAGATAGAAAAGATATATCAACGCCTTAGAATTCAACCTCTTCGAGGGGGCAACCTCCTTTACATTACATAAATGAACAATTCTTGGATGATTCAAATGACAAAATCTCCTTTCTATATATAGGAGTCTAAGGGGTCACAATATAACCAAGCCGACCTAACAATAATAATATAAAGGCACAAAAATAATAATAGAAGGATTCTATGGGGCACAGTAATAAAAATATGGGGACAATAGGGCACAACAATATTAATAAGGGATACAACTACAATATTAATGGGGACATCACTAGTATTATAGGGACCTAACATGCCCCTCTCCTTTAAAAAAGTGTTGTCCTCAATGCTTGAGTACTTTTGGATGCTTCTGTATAAAATTGTCATCCTCCCATGTGGAATGTTTAGCGGATAAGTTCTTCCACTTGATGAGATACTCTAAAATGGATCGATTTCGTAGTTGCCGAGTTCTTTCTTCAATGACTGCTTCCGGTTCCAATATAGTTTTTCCTTCCTCGTCAAGTTCTGGCAATATTATTTGAACTGGGAGCTTGTCACCTATAACCTCTTTTAAACATGAAACATGGAAAACTGGGTGCACTCGAGACGCTGTAGGAAGCCCCAATTTGTATTCCATAGTACCAATCTTTTGCAACACCTTGTACAGACCATAATACTTTGGTGACAATTTGTTATCCTTCTTAGCTTGCTTGAGGGACATTTGTTTATATGGTTGTAGCCAAAGGAATACCCAATCACCTACCTCAAAACTTCTTTCACTACGATGTTGATCTGCCAATTGTTTCATTCTATTCTGCGCCAACACGACGTTATTCTTTAAGAGTTGGAGAACTTGTTGTTGATGCTCGATGTGATGTTCCACTGCTTGAACCTTAGAATTTTCTCTTAAATATGATGTGATGGATGGTGGTTGATACCCATAAAGTGCCGTAAATGGGGTCATTTTTGTTGCTGTATGGAAGGAAGTGTTATACCACCATTCAGCCAGAGGCAACCATTTGACCCATTATGTCTATTTATCAGATACAAAGCAACGAAGATATCCTTCCAAACATTTGTTTACTATCTCATTTGCCCATCAAATTGAGGATGATAAGATGAGCTATGAGCTAACTGAGTACCAAGACAAGAAAATAAGTCTGTCCAAAAATTTCCAGTAAAAATGGGATCTCTGTCACTTACAATAATCTTTGGATTTCCATGTAGCTTTTGAATTGTTTCCATAAATGCCGTAAAAACTATACTAGCTTTAAATGGATGTGATAATGCACAAAAGTGTGCGTACATGGTAAGTCTGTCAACTACCACCATGATGACACTCTTTCCCTAAGACTTGGGAAAGCCTATGATAAAATCCATTGAAACCTCCTCCCAACATTGGCTTGGAATGGAAAAAGGTTGTAATAGACCCGGTGTCTTAATTGTTTCAACTTTATTTTGTTGGCAAACCAAACATTCTCCACAAACTTTTGAATATCTGATTTAAGGCCATCCCAAAAAAAATCCTTCTTAACCATATGGTAAGTTTTTAAAAATCATGAGTGCCCTCCTAAGGGAGAAGTCTGCAATTCCAAAGAATCTTTTGTTTGAGCTGGGAAATCTTACAGAGGTATAAGCGATCTTTGTACCATAACAAATCATTTTTCCAGCTAATGTATCAGACGTACTAGAATCTTGTTGTAACTTTTGAATAAGTTCCCACACTTCTTCAGCATTCTTCCATTCCTCCCTTTCTTTGTTTATCCAGTCTGGTTGAATAATAGAAATGGCGCACAACAATGCTTTCACATCCTCATCCTTTCTTGAGAGTGCATCAGCCACAACATTTTGTTTCCCTTTTTTGTATATGATTTCAAAGTCATAGCCCAACATCTTTGTGACCCATTTTTATTTTTCTTCAGAGGATAATCTTTGTTCTAAAAGTATTTAAGGCTATCATGATCCGTATTTACCTTGAAGTGTCTTCACATTAGGTAGGGTCGCCATTTCTTAAGGGCATGGAGTATTGCCAACATTTCCTTCTCATAAATAACTTTGTCTAAATACTTTCCCTTGATTGGACGACTTTTGAAAGCAATGGGTCTTTCATCTTGCATTAAAACAACACCAATTCCATTTTCGGAAGCATCACATTCCACAATAAAGGTTTTTGTGAAGCTTGGTGTAGCTAAGACTAGTGCTTGGCACATTGCCTCTTTAAGATATTCAAAGGCCTTTGTTGCTTCGAGAGTCCATGAAAATGCATCTTTCTTCAAAAATGTTGTTAGAGGTGCTGCTATTTTCCCATAATTCTTAACAAAGTTGTGACAATACCCTGTCAACTCGAGAAATCCTCGCAAATGCTTTATGGATGTGGGGATTTCCCGTTCCTTAATGGCTTTAATTTTGCTAGGGTATACCTTAACTCCTTCATGAGATACAATATGACCCAGATATTCCACCTCTTATACTCCAAAGAAACATTTGGATCTTTTTGCATATAATTGTTTCTCCTCCAATAGTTGTAGCAGCCTACCAACATGTTCAACATGATCCTTCCAAAACTTGCTGTAGATTAGTATATCATCAAAAAATACTAACACAAATTTTGATTTGATGATATCCTGAATGAAGATCCAAGTTAGTGAAGTAAATTGATCCATGCAATTCATCCAGTAATTCATCAATGACAAGAATGGGAAACTTATCTTTAATAGTGAGCTTGTTGAGCTCCCTATAATCCGGACACATGTGCCATGATCCATCCTTCTTGTGCACCAATACTACTGGAGCAGAGAAAGAACTTTGGCTTGGTTGAATTATACCAGCCTCAAGCATTTCTCCAACCGTACGTTCAATTTCACTCTTTTGGGCATAGGAATATCTGTACAGCCTGATGTTTGGAGGAACACTTCCTGGAATCAAATCAATAGCATGATCATGATCACGAATAGGTGGTAGACCTTTGGGAGTCTCAAATACCTTGGAATGATTGTCCAAGAATTTTTGGAGATCTTGAGAAATAGATGATTTCGATGTGGAAACATCTAGCGAAAATAATTGTGCAATTACACCTCGTTGTTCCTTTTTTAGAAGCTTTGTCATACCGTTAGAGCTTATTATCTTTCCTAGTTTCCTTGCAATACCCCTTAATTCAAATTCCTTTCATTCTGCATAAAATTTCATGAAAAATTCTTGAATGTTAAAAGCTATTGTACCCAAGGATTGTAGCCATTAGACTCCTAGTACAACATCAACACCTCCCATTGGAATGGAAAGCATTGGACTTTTGAATACATATTCTCCCATGGATAGCTTGATATTATGGCAATTTCTAGAGAAATTTATTGTTCCTCCATTTGCAACCATCACTTGACACTCTGGTGCTGGATATAGGAAGCAATTCAATTCTTTTTCTATCTTACAATGAATAAAATTGTGGGTACTTCCTGAATCAATCAACATTATTGTCCTTTTCTTCTTGATTTGTCCTTCTATCTTGATGGTTTGAGGAGTGGTGATTCCAGCCAATGCATTACAAGATATGGTCAGATTAATTTCTTCTTTATCTAGGCTCTGTTCTTGGAGTATATCCTCTTCTTTTGACCTTTCTTTCTCCTTTTCTTCTTCCTCTTCACAATCTATGTAGAATAATTTCTTCTGAGCACACTTATGACCTTTAGAGTATTTTCTATCACAACTGTAACAAAGCCCTCTTGCTCTTTTTTCTTCCATTTGTTGTGGTGTCAACCTTATAGGTTGTGGAAGGCTAAGGGAAACAACCCTTCCATCTTTATAGTTGTGAGTGGTATGCTTCCTGGTTGCCATAATTTTGCTTTCCATTTTTCTTGCTAACATGAATGCCTTCTCTAATGAATTAGGTTCCTAAAGGCGAACATCATGTTGGATATTATCCTTTAAAGTCTCTATGAACACATCAATCCTATGCTCCTCTACAATATATTTTACCCTTATGTTCAATTTTTGGACCTCCTCAATGTTCTCCATTATTGAACCCTTTTGTTTGAGACTTATCAATTGGCTAAAAAAAGTGTTGCTTTTTGTATCCTCATAATGTGCTGTCAATTCTTCTATAAAAATTGCCGAAGTGATAATTTGTTTACAAGAGAAAAGCCATTGATACCATACAAAATGATTTGGTTCCAAATATAAAGTTGTAATACATACCTTTTGTGTGTTTTTCACATTATTGAGATCGAAAAATTGCTATATCGGTAATATCCATGTTGCGGGCTCCTTGCCATCAAACTTCCTCATATCAATTTTTGGAATAAGGTGGGTCTTCGATCCAACATTAGAATCTATGGAATCATGATTAACATTTCTTTTGTTCTCATCATGACTTTTCTTTAGTACCCTTTCACCATTAGTGACCATTTCTTGTAGCAACTTATTCAAATTTATCTTTAATTCTTCCATCTTATCATCCATGCCATCCATTTTAGCATCCATGCCATTGATCTTATCGTCCATGCCATGCATCTTAGCTTCCATGCCATCCATATTAGCTTCTACACCTTTCTTTAAACAATCCATCTTAGCTTCTACACCTTTCTTTAAACCGTCCATCTTAGCTTCTACATCTTTCTTTAAACCATCCATCTTAGATTCTGTTACTTTTTGTGCAAGTGACACTTGTTGCACTTGAGCTTGTAATTTTGATATATCATGTTGCATTTCTTCCTCTTCTTCATGAGTCATGCTAGGGCTTTCAGGTTGCTTACTAGGTGTTTGCATTTTCTTTCCTCGGGGCATCAATTATTGATAATAATGCTTTACTATGTCCTTTGAATTCCTTCAAGCTAATTTTTCAAAGCAAACTTATGCAAAAATTAAAAAAAAAACTACACACATTTTTTCACTTTGTAGGAGCTTGATATTGAATCTAATGTATCTCTGTAATTTCGGATCATCAAGTTCTGAAATTGGGACCTATAGTAGCCCTCTGCTTCCTCTTTCCAATGCCGCCAGTATGATCCAAATTGGATTCTCCAAGGAAGAGTTATGCACAATCTCCCAAGATGACCTGATTATAGACCTTTCCAGAAGAGCGAACTTGTATGAAGTGCCATGTGTCACTGTTTTAATCTTTGGCTCTAAAAAATATATACAAGAAACTACAGTTCGTCCTCTTTCTGTACCTTGCCCAGAGAGAAATTTATGATGATTTTCCCCAGGTCACCTATTTGGAATGTAATTTAGGAGTCTACAAAAAGACCAACTTCCTCAGATCATATCTTTGCAAATATAGCGTGAAAAGCTCTGAAATTCAGACCCGACGTTCAGTGCGATTTCATCTCAAACGGGTTTTTCTTTCACTTCTGAAACATCGCAGAAAAAATTTATAGCGAAAATGCCACGATGACCTACTTGGAGCAACAAAACCCTAGATCCAAAGCTCTGATACCAAATGTTATGAAACCAGCTCAAAAAAAGATAGAAAATATAGGTCAACACCTTAGAATTCAGCCTCTTCAAGGGGGCAACCTCCTTTACATTACATAAATGAAAACTTCTTGGATGATTCAAATGACAAAACCTCCTTTCTATATATAGGAGTCTAATGGGTCACAATATAACAAAGCCGACCTAACAATAATAATATAAAGGCACAAAAATAACAATAGAGGGATTCTATGGGGCATAGTAATAACAATATGGGCACAATAGGGGCACAACAATATTAATAAGGGATAAAACTACAATATTAATGGGGGCATCACTAGTATTATAGGGACCTAACACCACTCAACCTAATATAGGGTCCAAAAAAAAAAATTTCCAGGGTGCTGCCCCAGACCCCATAAAGTGGGGTTACCTGCACCACTCAAACCCCTGTGACCCCCCCTCCCTTGGATACACAATTAGTGCAACAAAAGGGGGGGATCCACCCCCATTTTAACCCCTCAATTAACTATGTGGGCTAGTCACGGAAGAATATAACACAACCCAACAATAGGCGAGTCACATTAAAAAATATCAAATGCCTTTAACAATTTAATAGATGCAAGGCAGACACAGTGAGAAATAAAATTGATTCGACATGTACATCATGTGAGGATTAAAATACAAACATTCAACAAATGTGTCCTGCATCAATTGGAAACCTGTCAAAATTGAAACTCCTTGTTTTGGTTCTAAATCAATTTTTATTCACGTGCATTCTAAACTGGAATGCATGTGATCCGAGTAATTGGGTAGCGTTGCTGTTATAAGCATGAGGGCTCTGTACTAGAAGGGAATCCTGAATTATATCCTATAGATCAATTTTTTTGCAGAACAAGGGGATCAATTTCATTGTGCAAGGAAGGGGGGAGGCTGCATGCCTAGTGGGATGATTCTTGGAGGGGACCCCTGGAGCCCAAAGCTATGTTGTTCAATGATTATGTAACAATACTCAACATTAATCAAAATTGGCTTTCCATTTATGTTTTTAGTCAATCTTTTGGTGTTATAATTTAACTTCTACAAGGTGTTGTGTTGTACAACAATCGTCCATTTCTAAAAACTTTTACACAAGATTTTTAATAAGAAATGGGTCCCTTTTTAAAATAAACTTAGTGATATTTGTGATTTGATAAATAAAACTAGTATTAACCTCATTATAAGAAAAGCCTTTGGATAACATATAAAGTGATCCTTTAAAAACCATCATAAATAATTCTACATTGCGATAAAGCAATTGGAGATCGCATATCACAATGATAAAGGGATACGCATAAAAATTCCTCATCAAATCCTCCAATTCAATAAAGGTAATCACAATAAAAAATCGGAGGTATCATATGACAAAGATCTAAAACACAAGCCGAACCCCCGACTACGATCAATAAATAAGGTGCGGATCTCAAGAAGAAAACATTCGCGAAAATGGTTTGCATGCATAAGTCTTTTAAAGTTAATGAATCAAACCAATTTAACGAAAACATACCTCACCCTATTATAATATCACTTTACCGCAATTAGAGATATTCGTTGCAAGTAATGAAGCCTTACCCTTTTCAAACTCCCGATTGTGAATTGTGATTTATTGCTGATCGCTGATTGAGGAAACCTAAAGACACGATTGAGATAATCATTCAATATATGATCGATGAGATGGGTATTTATGGTATTTATTCATCACGATTGTCGGCTTGAATGACTATTAATTTCACAGTTAAGAGTAAATCCTTTAAAGATTCCACTTGTGGTGGTTCTTAATTATGTCCGAATTATCATATGTCAATTGCCTTAATTCTGTTCATTTTCATATTGGCTTTCAGTGGAAATATCCCTATGTTATGGTTTGTAATTGTATGTGCAGAGTTTCTTTGAACTCATGAATCGAGAGAAGATGGGGAAGAAATCTAAGAAGGCCAAGGCACCTCGTAGATTTAAAGAACCAGAACCGAGAAAGAAGGGACTAATATCAGATACAACATGCTTCGGTCTGGGAAATGCGAGCTGGGAAAGTATCTACAATTTGATAGAAGCAGAGGAGCCTGAAGAATTGGAAGAGGAAGCCACAACCGATTCAACCAACAAATCAAAAGGAACTCTCAAAGAACTGGCCTATTCATACCTTCACAGGATAGCAGGGTGGGCCAAAATTTTGCCATACACTGATGTGGTTAGATGGGTTGTCAAGAAAATCCGAACTTCAGATAGAACATTTTCCACGGCTGATCGAAGAATATTTAGGTCATTTAAACCTGAAGACCTCAGGAAAATGTACCATCTACCTCCGCCCAAGAAGCATTATAATAAGGCATTCTTGTGAGCATTTGCAAAAGAAAATGACTTGGAATTAGACTCGATTAGACACTAGAGGCATTTCCCGGAGAAACATAAGCACAAGTCATTGGGTAAGTATTCTGTTGATTCATTAGCCTCTCATTATTGCTATGCTGAAGTTATGATGTGTAGACTATGGGGACAACATGATTCTACAAGATTTACTATAGATATGGTCGCGTTAATGGAAGCTGCGATTCATGGTTATGTTACTAATTGGGCAAATATTCTATCTGATAGATATTATATTCTTGACATCATTTGTTTTAATTATGAATACCTCGTACTTGGATGGAAGTGCACTTCCCAAGATCCTAATCCTAATTATATCTATCACAAACAATTGTGGAAGACCTACTATAAGAATCACTTGCATTGAATTTACAATGGTTTTTTCCTACCTGTATACTATTCTATCTTCAATAAGCCTACCTCTAGGGTATCTCAAGAAGTAGCAATTGATCTAACAGAAGTGGGTAGCTAGTTTGGAGAGGAGAAATTCACTTATGTAAGGCTTTTTGGCAGTCTTACCAAACCCTATGTTCTTCCTCTATATGTTCCTAATAAACTGTTAGCCCGAGAGTTAGCATATCAGATAACAATTGAAGGAACGTCAAAAAGCCTGAGAAATTCCAAGAAACATATGTGGCCTGCATTCCCCCTACGGTGTGGTGTTTTTACCTTACATGATTATAAAGATGCAGAGAAAGAGGCAGATTAGATTCAGATGCTAAATATTGCCACCATTCTGAATAGGCAATATGACCCAAGGAAGGTTGCCTATAATGTTACTTCTCAAGCTAAACTTACCAAATTTAATCATGAAGTAGATGACTTTGATGATTTGTTTGCTTCAGCCGAAATATTTTATCGGGTTAAAGGATTGGCTAATATCAAATATGGAGAAGAGGGACTAGAAAAATTCAATAGGCTCAGAGCCCAAAGGTTGCAAACTCTACCTTTGGATCTATTAGCTTCAACCCTAACAGTTCAGCCACAAAGTCAAAGTAAACAGCAAGCTGCCGATAATACTCCTGTAATGGAGAAGGTTCCCGAAAAGGAAAAGTTGCTAGAGCAGGAGCAGAGACAAGAAACAAGTAGCGGACCCCTTCATTCAAGCATTTATGTTGATCCTAAACTAATCAAGGAATAACAGCAATTTGATTCCATCATTAGCAATACTGAGAGCATTCAAGGATTCAACACACTTGAGGTGACCACTACTCAGAAGTCAGTAATTAACATAGTTCCGACTGAAGGAACAAGCGGTCCTCCCATGATTCATAAGGAATTAGAAATAATCCCCGAAAATCCCTCCGATGAGATTGTTTTACACATAGAAGAGATACCACCATTAGATGTCTTCTACAGCCCTAAGCATAGGGCTGTAATCAAGAGACAAAGGAAAAAGAGGAAAATTGATCTCTCTCCTCTTTTGACTTTACAAACAGAGATGATGAATGTGGTATGGAGAGAGGAAGTTAATCCTTCTGATAATCTCACCAAAATTTCTTAGTATGCCGGAGCATACACAGCGGCCACAGTGGATAAAGCATCAGAGGTCAGAAATTTACTAAAAGAAAAAGACCAAGCAATCAGTTTTCTAGAAGCACAGGCACATGAGAGAAAATAGAATATAGAACAGACGGAACAACAAGTAGCAGTCCAGAAGTAGCTAAATGACTAGTTGAATGATCAATTGCTCAAAGAAAAGCAAATGATTGATGAGCAAGTAATTCATAAACAACAGGAGATATCCCAAGCATTGAGTAAGTTGCAGTTATTAAATGAATAGTTGAGTAAATCAAAGGAAGAACAAATCGCTCAACTGACAGTTCAGATAGAAAGATTCAAGGAATATCCCCATGTGGGAGGAATTAGATCAGAGGCTCTACAAATTACTAGGGTATTGTCTAGTCAGTTGAGCCTATTATGTCATAATATCTCATTGGTTCTTCCTCTGTGTGAAATTTCATCATCCACGGTTGAGAAATCAGTAGATGCGAGACTGGACCTAGAAAAAGCAGATGAAAGATTAACAAATTTTCTCTCTTGGCAAGAAACTAAAGAGGGAAAAGCTACTACTCTACCACAAATCTAGGAATCGCATAAATAAATTCTATTCACTGAATGGCAATCTCAGCTAATGAAGGCTGAAAGAGAAACATCAAGATGCAGATCAGCAACAGGAAACGTGGTTGAATTAATTAATAATAGTCTTTATTCATCAAATTTAATAACAGAGTGTTCTCCAAGAAAACTTCCGCTAGTAAAATCATTAGAATAGATGTGGAAACAAGAGCTGGAGCAGAGGGAAAGATTGATCACAGGTATTCAAAGTTTAACATGGGAAACCCTCTGGTTTTTCCTTGTCAAACCATATAGTTAGCAGACAGTAATGAAATGCCTCACCGATGCAATTGGCCATATGATTCTCGAACTTAATGATGCCACATACACCGGTCAGTTACACACGCATGAGTCATCTAGAAAAACTTCAGTCGATGCTCGCCATTTGTTAGCTCCAATCACAAGATGATCAGCCAATACAACGAACCATTTTCGACCAACTATAGCATGCCTATTTCAAGAATATTTTCACATTTTTGTGATTTGGTTATACCAGCGCATAGCTTTCATAGTTTGTTAGTTTAAGTAGTATTTATAGACCCTTTCATGTTTTTAGAAAGAGTCCTCAGGTTTTTGTATTAAGACTTGGATCGGAAGTTGCACTACTATGCTTCCGATATATTTATTTCTATAAAAACTGGACCTGAATTTTGAGTTTTGATAAAGAATGCTTTTATGTGATATGCACTATTGCTTCTTGTGAAAGTTTTTCTAAGTTAAAAAGTAGGATATGAATGTGATTCATATCAGAGGAGACTCAAATGTATATGGTACTACTATCTGTGTTTTTGCTTCATGCTTTTATGTGAATTAACATTTATTTATTTTGATATTATTGATATATGTATAAGTTCTTACAACAATTCTTTGACTTCTCACTATTGAATGTTTAAGAGTTGTTATCTTTCATATATATGTGTGTCAGTAATATATAACAATTAGTGTGATAATGTTTTAATAATTACTTTGTTCAACTACTTGAACAAAGTAATTATCATTTGAATGAATATTTTTATTTATGATTAAGTCATTTATATGTTTACTTGTCAATAAAAACCATCAAAAATTGCACAAGGAGAAAGACTTCCCGAGATAGATTAGTTACTTTATATTGTTGCATTTTATAATAGATCATTCATCATTCTCGTTGGATATTAAAAATAGATCACTTATCCATCCCACTTATAAATCATTGGGAAACTGGTCCCATTATATCCAGTCAGAGCCCCCACACCAAACGGAAAAGGAGCTGCTTTAAGGTCCAGACCGGGTGGTTTTCCCTGATGTTGATGTAGTGATTTTCGAGGCATCAGCATTTTTGGTGCTAGAAGGAGGGTCTGAACTGTGAATGGTGGGAAAATCCAAATCTATAATCCATTATGAGAGTAAATCTCCCTCCACCTCACCTCCGACTTCTCCCTCGCATGCTAAATCTCCAGTTTCTAAGTGAGAAGTTGAGGAACCAACAACCACTGCTCAACCCAAAAACATCTTAGATAAATCAAATCTAGAATCTCCTGAATTATAGTCTCTAATTCGTAAACTTCAAGGATTCTCAATATCACCACAGAAATCTGAGTTATCTCAAGGCAGTGTGACTTCACAATTCATTCCTTATCATCCCCTCACTAGACCTTAGAGTGAAAAGCTTGGTATTGAACCTACTGAATTACCTTTGCCTAAAAGAAAAAGAGAAAGGAAGACAACTAAAGCGTCTGATAGAGAAACTCTCTCATCATCATCATCCATTTCATCTTCTCCATTATCCATTGCAAAGTCAACCATCGACTCCCCCACTCCAAATTGTCATTCAACAGGGTATTGGAACTTCAACATCTACTTCTCAACCATCTGGAACTTCTATATCCTCTACTTCTCAACCCATTGGAAATTAATTTGCGCTATCATCCATTAGTAGCTCAACAATGGCACAGAACCCATGGAACAGTCCTGGTGCAGTCATAATGCCTGCACCTTTGAACCAATGGCTAGCACATCCCGAGAAATGGTTGCCAAAATTCAACCCAGATGCAGGCATACAGGAAGATGAACACATAAACAAGTTTATGTTGTCAGTCAATTTAAAGGGAGTTACTATAGAAGACATGGTTGTCAGGATTTTCCTATATACCCTACAAGGATCAGTTGGGTTTTGGTACTTTTCGTTACCATCAGGATCCATTACTAGTTGGAATATTTTCCAAGAGTAGTTCTTAACTAAATTCGGTGATGACAGTTCCACAACAATGTTAATCAATGATCTCTCAAATCTTAAAATAGAATCTAGAGAGCCTATAAAAGAGTTCAAATTATAGTTTAATAAACTCTTAAATAAGATTCCTACTACATCGAAACCTAGTGAAGAGGTTAGAAGTGAATGGTACATATCAGCCTTACCTTCAAACATAGCTATCTTTGTGGATAGAGATGCAAAGCTTACTTTAGTAGACAATATGAAAGAGGCAATTGTTGTGGAAAAACATATCATTGACTTAGAAAAGAAAGCTACTCTTGAATATATAAAATCTAAAAAAGTTACCTTCAAAGATGATTCAAAGAAGAAAATGGCTAAAGATCCATACGATATGGAAGGTCTCCAAAAGGTTCTAAAAACTATGTCAAATGAAATGGTAGAAATTAAGAAACAAGTAGTTGAGACCTCAACTAAGAAACCATTTAGAAACTTTAAGAAACCAGAATCAAAACCCCCTAATGCTATATCCAACATAGAGTTAGACCCCGAAAACGATGAAGAAGAAGATACAGTCCTATCATCTGACGAAATTGAAGTAGAGGAAGCTGTAGAATGTCATTGGATGTGGGACTTCATTTTGCCCAATTTTGATACTGAAAATGAATAAGAAGCTTTTTCAGTAAGTAACAGGAGTAAAGGAACTCCTGAACCTGTTCAAGTGACTCAAAAGAAAAAGAACATGGGTGCTACTACTAAAGAAAGGGTTCCTGCAAAGAAGTCTATAGCGATGCCTACTCAAAATCAGCCATTAGCTTCCAATCCACCCTCATCATTTAAAACATTAGTAGTTGCAGACTCTATGGATTACAACATCATTGAAGACATGAAGAAAACGAAAGCAAATATCACTATGTTTGAGCTTAGTAAGCTCAAACATCAACAAAATTTTTGCTCAATGAATTAAATGCAATACCTTCTTCTCCTCTTCCGAATTTTGTATTGTCCAAAGTTGCTAATGAGACAGGTAAGCCACCAGCTGGTAGAGTAGAAGCTACTGATGTTATTCTAATCGGAGATAGATCAAATTCCCATACCCCTCATTTTCTCTTGACCTACGAGATTTATAATAGAAATTTGCACAATTTCTTGATAGACTTAGGGGCTTCATCGAATATAATGTCGGCTTCGGTTTGTTCTAAACTGAATATTGAACCCCAAAAGTCTATAGTGTATATTTTCCAGTTGGATAGAACTGAGGTCCAAGTATTGGGAGAAATCAACTCAGTTACTTTTAGGTTATTAGCTGATCCAAGAGTGGTTCAGAGAATTGATATATTAATTGTTGATATTCCTGAGTTTTATGGTTTGATTTTAAGTAGAGACTGGTTTGAGAAACTTCTTGGTTATATTTCTACCGATTGGTCTTGCATGTGGCTTCCCTATAAAGGGAAGCCAAATCAGATCAAGATTGATCAGGAGAAGCATATGATTCATATTGTAATAGAGTTTGAACAAGAAAACCAGCCTGTAGCATTCAAAAATAATATTCTTGGTAACTACTCATCTGAATCATTCTTTGGTAGTTTTAGTGCTCAATCATCACCTTTCTCAGTTAATAATTTCACATCTCAAATTGAAATTTTTTCCTAAATAGATACATCAAGATGTGTTAAATTGCTGAGGAAATTGTAAATAAAACTGTAGATAAACCTTTATTTTGGTCATTATATTTTGATGGGTCGAAATCTAATGACGGTGCAGGAGCAGGATGTATTTTAGTTAGTCCTAAGGGAGAAAAGACTATGCTATCATGTAGATTAGAATTTGAGTGCACAAATAATACTGCTGAATATGAAGCCTTGATTCAAGGACTTTACAAAGCAATAGGTCTTAAGGTGCAATATTTGAAAGTGTTCGGTGACTGAAATTGCTATAAAGTAAGTCAGAAATACCATACATTGCCTTTCTAATCACCTTAACCATTATCAATCCTTGGTACAAGACCTTGTATCTCATTTTCTAGTATTTAATATTTCTCCCATTCCTAGATCTCAGAACGCAACAACAAATTTACTAGCCAATGTTGCTTCTAAGCTCATTCCATTTGAATATTATAGTACCGATAGATTTTCAGTAGAGTTAATTTTCAGGCCATCGGTTCCCGATAATGTCACTAACTGGTGAGTATTCAATCATGACAAAGAAATTTTAATCTTCTTAACTTCTGATAAGTCCTACGATGATCAAATTATTGGTGAAAGTGAGCATGATCTTCAAATAAAGGAAAAACTTGAAGAACATTCAATACCTAAACCAGTTGTGAAGACCTTTATGACATCAAATATAGGTTTAAACAAGTTACTAATTCAAAGCTCCAAAGTTCTACTTTAAGATTTGAATTAATAAATCTTAGCACAGAGGCCAAGCCACAAAATATCAATCTGGGATTAGGACACACTTCAAAAGAAAGATTTGCATTTATCAGATTATTGAATAGATATAAAAATGTCTTCGCTTGGAATTATGATGACTTGAAAAAATACGATACTTCTATCATACAACATACAATTCCAATGATATCTGAAGAAAAACCAGTACAATAGAAATTGAGGAAAATTCATCCGAACCTTGAAATCAGATAAAATTTGAGTTAAACAAACTCTTGAAGGCTAAGATAATTTTTCCTATTAGACATTCAAATTGGGTGTCCAACTTGGTGCCTATGAGAAAAAAGGATAGTGACATTAGAATTTGATTTGCATTGATTTCAGAAATCTTAATAAGGCAAGTCAAAAGGATAACTTCCCACTACCAACAATGGAGCAAACTCTGCATTCAGTAGCTGATTCTAAATTAATGTCTTTCTTAGATGGTTTTTCAGGGCATAACCAAATCTTGGTACACCCTAATGACAGACTCAAAACTACTTTCAAAACTAAGTGGGGAACTTATGCCTATCAAAAAATACCTTTCGGTTTAATTAATGTTGGAGCTACCTTCTAAAGAGCAATGGATATAACATTGAAAGGTTGGATTAATAAATCCGTAGTTGTCTTTTTGGATGACATTATTGTCTTCTCTAAGAAAAGAGAAAATCATTTACACGATTTGAAACAAATCTTTGAACGCTGTAAAAGGTATGGGATTTCACTGAATCCTA
The DNA here is from genome assembly GCA_000404065.3 of Pinus taeda. Classification (NCBI taxonomy): domain Eukaryota; kingdom Viridiplantae; phylum Streptophyta; class Pinopsida; order Pinales; family Pinaceae; genus Pinus; species Pinus taeda. The sequence continues at coordinate 32,281 of APFE031220090.1, forward strand.
AGAAGTAATTTTTTTTCTCTTGACCAAGGTAAACTCTTAGGGTTCATTGTTTCAAAAGATGGTATTTATATCGATCTAGATAGAATCAAAGAGGTTTTTGATATTCCATTTCCACATATTAAAAAATCAATGCAATCATTTTTAGGTCAAATAAATTTTGTAAAAAGATTTGTTCCAGATTTTTCACAGATTGTTTTACCATTACGAATCATGATCAAGAAAAATTCAGTGTTTAAATGGGGACATATAGAAAAGGAGGCTTTTGATTCAACCAAGCAAGCAATCATAAATTCTCCTGCATTTAACACTCTCAATTTTTAAAATCATTTAATTTTATATACTCTAGCATTTGATTCATCTTACGTAGCAGTACTAACACAAATCAATGATCAAAACTTGGAAGCACCAATCTCATTTTATAGTTCAAATCTTCAAGGTGCTGAACTTAATTATTCTGAAGTTGAAAAGAAAGTCTTTGCTGTATTCAAAGCCATTAAACAATTTAGGCCCTTTCTCTTAAATACTCACACAAAAGTAATAGTCCTTTTTTCAACAGTAAGACAATTATTAGTGCAAAGGGAATTGGGGGGGAAAGGGCAAACTGGGTTATGACATTACAAGAATATGATTTTGACATTAGACCAGCAAAGATTGTCAAAGGCCAAGGTTTTTACAGGTTGTTAGCAGGAGCTTCTAATATTCATGAACATGAAGGTACAAATAATATTGAAGAAATTAATGAGATAAGTACCATCAATCTTGAATCCCAATATGTAGATTTGATATTTTATTTAAAAAATGGATATGCTCCTTCTAATATTTCCTATAAAAATAAATGTGCCATAAGACTAGAAGCAAAAAACTTCATGATTGTTGATGATGTGTTGTTTAGAAGAAATTATGATTTGATTTTGTTAAGATGCTTAGAAAAATTGAGGCGCGAAAGGTCTTGCAGGAATTATATGATGGTCCAGCAGGAGGACATTTTGGAGCTGATAGAACAACTTATAAAATTATCCATGCTGGGTATTATTGGTGCATATTATTTAAAGATACTCACGAATATGTAAGGAAATGTAGAACATGTCAAACTGTCAGTGGATGACAAAGAAAGCTAACTTTTCCTTTGCAACTAGTCAACATTGAGCAACCCTTTGAACAATGGGGATTGGATATCATTAAAGAAATTATTCCACATTCATCCAAACAACACAGGTACATCCTTACAACCATGGATTATTTTACTAAGTGGGTAGAAGCAATTCCTTTGAAGACAGCAAAATCTGAGGCAATCATTGAATTCATAGACCAGTTCATCATTACCAGGTTTGGTGTACCAAACACTCTTATTTTTGATAATGCATCTTATTTCTCTAGTAATTCCATACTTGAATTTGCTATCAAAAGAGGATTTAAATTGAAATATTCTACAAACTACTACCCTCAGGGTAATGGTTTAGCAGAATCCACCAATAAAAATCTTATCAAAATCATTAAGAGAACTATTGATTAGAATCATAAGAATTGGCATAAGTCTTTGATATTTGCATTATGGGCAGACCGTATAACACAAAATGTCTCAATAGGAATTTCTCCATTTAATCTGGTGTATGGAAAGGAGGTTGTCATACCAGAAAGCTTAGTACTTCCATCACTAGCCTTAGTGCAGTTTATTGAAGAAAATCCCTCATCTTCTATTCAATTGAGACATAATCAGATCCTGAAATTAGAAGAAGAAAGGGAGAAATCCCGAACTACACATGTGAGGCATCAACAAATTATTAAGTCTTATTTTCATACAATTTTCACTGGCCCAAAACTTTCACAAGTTGGTTATTTTGTTTTGAAATTGGGACAAAGCCCACGAGGACAAAGGAAAACACACTAAAATTCAGAAAATGTGGCTCGGATCATTTCAAATTAGTGAAAAGATAGGCCCATCAACATTCATATTGCAAGATCTATCAGGAAAGAGAGATTCTCTTCCTGTCAATGGGCTTATTTTGAATAAATTCTTCACTTGAGGAGGCAACCCCTTCTTACTTTGTAAATATTCAATTTTCAGCTATATTTGTGTGAATAATTAGTTTAGTTTCTTTCTTGGAAAATAAAGTTGTAAATAGCCCTCTATTGGTTTTTTACTATTTTGAAAAGGTTACTTAAAAGAAAAATAGTGTTAATATTTACTTTTGATAGATGCAAGCCTTGAAGGAAAAGAAGAAAGTTCTAGGAAATTAAGTATAATTAAACTCTAAAAGCCCTTTTATTTTTTTTGTAAAATCTTCTTAAAACCCTAAATACTGTAAATCATTCTAATTTTTAAAAGCCTAAAAAAGGTTATCAATAGAAAGCAAAGACTGATCCAATCTTAGCATCTTCAACTCTTAAAAATGTCATCCATGTTCTCTTAGGGAGAAAATTATTCACTGCATCCATAAAAGTTTATGATTTTCCAGAGAGTAATTATAAAATATATTTGATATAAGGGATAAGAGGTCTCATCACAAGCTTGCTTACCATGATCATAGGGGACTATTTCAACTGACATTACCAACACTGCATACCAAAACAGGGTAATGGCTTATAATTATAAGACAAGGGGTCTTATCACGAGCCAACTTGTTCAGTTAAATTACAACCAGTGAATGGCATTGTCAACAGCTGGCCACCAAACCAGGACAATGGCTTTTCATCTTACAAAATAAAGGAATAAGGAAAAGAGAAAAATGCAATACAAAATATGTGGAAACATATCTTTTGGATTCATTCTTTTGAATTATACTCTGAAATGGATGAGATAATAAATGATTAAATGTTTAAAAGGTAACCCTGTCGAGACTATAAACATTTGCTGGTAACAGTGGCTCTACCTATGACAAAGGAGTCATTATATAAGCTAAGTTGGAGAAGTCTTTTGTTTTATCATTATCAACCAATTAAGGTTTACTTAAACTTCGAATGTATTTAATTTTGAGATGAGAAAGAGATAACAAAAATAGTTTACATTATATTTAGAGTTTATGATTACCTAGTTATATTAGATTTTCTCTATCCACTAAGGTTTTGAGATTAAGAAGGCTAAAATATTACATTACTTTCTCATAGATAATTGTTTCTTCTAGTGAATAGCCAATTGTTGTGTTGTACAACAACCCCCCATTTCTAAAAACTTTTACACGAAATTTTTAATAAGAAATGGATCCCTTTTTAAAATAAACTTAGTGAGATTTGTGATTTGATAAATAAAACTGGTATTAACCTCATTTTAATAAAATCCTTTTGAATAAAGTATAAAATGATCCTTTAAAAAACATCATAAATAATTCTACATTGCAATAAAGCAATTGGAGATTGCGTATCGCAATGATAAAGGGATACACATACAAAGTCCTCATCAAATCCTCTCCAATAAAGGTAATCACAATTAGAAATCGGAGGTATCATATGACAAAGAGTTAAAACACAATCCGAACCCCCGATTGCGATCAATAAATAAGGCGTGCATCTCAAGAAGAAAACATTCGCAAAAATGATCTGCACGCATAAGTATTTTAAAGTTAATGAATCAAACCAATTTAACGAAAACACACCCCGCCCTATTATAATATCACTTTATCGCAATTAGAGATATTCGTTGAAAGTAATGAAGCCTTACCCTTTCAAACTCCCGATTGTGATTTGCGATTTATCGCTGATCGCCAATCAGGGAAATTCAAAGACACGCTTGAGATAATCATTCAATATATGATCGATGAGACGGGTATTTATGGTATTTATTCATCACAATTGGCAGCTTGAATGACTATTAATTTCACATTTAAGAGTAAATCTTTTAAATATTCCACTCGTGGTGGTTCTTAATTACGTTCAACTTATCATATGTCAATTGCCTTAATTCTGTTCATTTTCATATTGGCTTTCAGCGGCAATATCCTTGTGTTATGGTTTGTAATTGTCTGTGCAGAGTTTCTTTGAACTCATGAATCCGAAAAAGATGGGGAAGAAATCTAAGAAGGAAAAGGCAACTCCTGTAGCTAAAGAACCATAACAGAGCAAGAAGGGACTAATATTAGATACAACATGCCTCGGTCTGGGAAATGCGAGCTAAGAAAGTATCTACAATTTGATAGAAGTAGAGGAGCCCGAAGAATTGGAAGAGGAAGCCACAAATGATTCCACCAGAAAATTAGAAGGAACTCTCAAAGAACTGGCCTGTTCATACCTTCACATGATAGTAGCGTGGGCCAAAATTTTGTCATACACTGATGTGGTTAGATGGGTCGTCGAGAAAATCCCAACTTCAGACAAAACATTTTCCACGGTTGATGGAAGAATGTTCAGGTCATTTAAACTTGAAGATCTCAGGCAAATGCACCATCTACCTCTGCTTGAGAATCACTTTAACAAGCCATTTCTAGAAGCATTTGCAAAATAAAATGACTTGGAATTAGACCTGATTAGACACTGGAGGCATTTCCTTAAGAAACATAAGCACGAGTCATCAGGTAAGTATTATATTGATTCATTAGCCTCTCCTTATTGCTACGATGGAGCTATCATGTGTAGACTATGGGGACAACATGATTCTGCAAGATTTACTATAGACATGGTCCCGTTAATGGAGGCTGTGATTCATAGTTATGTTATGGATTGGGTAAATATTCTATCTGATAGAATAGCCACTGAGATACTAGAATACAGAAGGAAAGCACATACAACTTCCCGGACCATTCTTCCTTTTTATTATTCTTGACATCATTTGTTTTAATTCTGAATACCCCGTACTCGGATGGAAGTGGACTTCCCAAGATCATAATCCTGTTCATATCTATCACATACAGTTGTGGAAAGCCCACTATAAAAATCACTTATACAAAATTTGCAATGGTTTTGTCCTACTTGTATACTATTCTATCTTCAATAAGCCTGCCCCTAGGATATCTCAGGAAGCAGCAATTGACCTAACAGCAGTGGGTAGCTAGTTCAAATAGAGAAATTCACTTATGTAAGGCTTTTTGGTAGCCTTACCAAACCCCATGTTCTTCCTCTATATGTTCCTGATAAATTGTTAGCCCGAGAGTTAGCATATCAGATAACAGTTGAAAGAACGTCAGAAACCCTTAGAAATTCCAAGAAACATATGTGGCCTGCATTCCCCTTATGGTGTGCCATTTTTACCTTACATGATTAGAAACATGCAGAGAAAGAGGCAAAGAAGATTCATATGTGAAATCTTTCCACCATTCCAAATAGGCAATATGACCCAAGGAAGGTTGCCTATAATGTTACTTCTCAAGCTAAACTTACTAGATTTGATCATGAAGTAGATGACTTTAATGATTTGTTTGCTTTAGCTGAAATATTTTATTGGGTTATAGGATTGGCTAGTATCAAATATGGAGAAGAGGGACGAGAAAAATTCAATAGGCTCAAAGCCTAGAGGTTGCAAACTCTACCTTTGGATCTATTAGCTACAACCCCAACAGTTCAGCCATAGATTCAAAGTAAAAAGCAAGCTCCCAATAATACTCCTATAGTGGAGAAGGTTCCTGAAAAGGAAAAGTTGCCAGAGCAGGAGTAGAGACAAGAAACAAGTAGCGGACCCCTTGATTCAAGCATTTATGTTGATCTTAAACTAATCAAGGAATGGCAGCAATTTGATTCCATCATTAGTAATACTGAGAGCATTCAAGGATTCAACACACTTGAGGTGATCATTATTCAAAAGTCATTAATCAACACAGTTCCAACTGAAGGAACAAGCGGACCACCCATGATTCATAAGGACTTAGAAATAATCCCTGAAAATACCTTCGATGAGATTGTTTTACACATAGAAGAGATATCACCATTAGATGTCTTCTATAGCCCTAAGCATGGGGCTATAATCAAGAGACAAAGAAAAAAGAGGAAAATTGATGATTCTGGTACATGAAAATTGAAAATTTTCATGTACATAGGACAGACAACCGTCTGTGTGGAAAACTGATGATTCTGGTAGAGCCATCATCCCTTAGCTTGGATGATTATCTGTGCAGCTATGATGTTTTGATGTCTTTATTTTCCTGAATATATCACAACCCGAATGGTTGAAACAAAATCTGGGGTCCTCAAACTCGTTCAATCTTCGCTTGAAGTACAATTCGATCCATGTAAAGGATGTTCTAATGTCGAACATGGAAAGAGATCGCCTGATTACCAGCCAATGATGTAAGTTGGTAACAGGTGTGAGAGGAATCATTGATAATGATAATGACCCTCAAGGTACTGCAGTACAATTCACGTGGTACGAATGCATGAGTCGATGTCGAACACCACACAAAATCTTCCGATCGAAGGCCATTGATGTAAACTTGTCACCGGAAGTGAGAAACTTGCCATTGAGGCATGCAAGCTTCAAAGTACTGAAAGGGTTATTCCTAAGTCAACTTCTTGGATAATGGATTGATGTCAACAAGAAGTGACCCGTCATAGGAGGGCCTTAATGAATCCCACATCTACGACACAAAACAGAGCAAATGATTTTGTGGAGGTGAAAACGATCTGATGATACAAGGTTCAGGGTGGCGTTCATGAAAGAATGAAGTGTGAAGGTATTGTAGCGGATGAGATGTAAGCTAGGTTGGCGAATTCTCTTAGCAACTTCTCTTGAACATATCGGTGACACTGAAATGGATTGGTAGTGTTAACCCCAAAGATGGATGGTATGGACGACCAATGGTGATATGAACGGTGAACGGAATAACCCAACCCGACTCAATCATGGTGATGGAGTGAAAGTGTCATGTTCAAGAGTGACCTGCTACCAATAAAGTTTCTTCCCAATTTTTCCCCAGTCATTTCTGACCAGTACCTCTTTATTTTTGTTAAGCTTGAGGAGGATAAACATATGCTTGTTCTATAATTTTCCCTTTAGGCAAACCCATCACTATGTTTTAACGAGCCTAGTGATGCAGGAGCATCGGACCTGGCCAGCAATGTGGGAAATTGCCCACATGTTGTGGCTTGAAAAAAATTCGTATTTCATTTGCTGTTGATAGAGAGTCGAGTTCACAGTTAGCTAGTTGTTGTAATAGATAAAATCCTCCATTTAGTATTTAATTTGTTAGGCATATTTTGATATGTCTGTTGGAATAAATTTATGGTGATCACCTTATCTATTGTTAGAGTAATTAGTGGTATAACAGAAACTAAAGAAGGGCGATTCTGGTGGAAATAAATGGCAAACTGAAGATCTCTTGGAGCGGATCAACGCCGATTTCTCGTGGGCAATCTTGATTTCGAGCGCCTAAAATCTGGGAGAGATTTGGGCGACAAAAACATAATTCAAAGCAATTGGTTCCATAAATCTTGATCAGATCTTTATTGAGCGAAGAAACTCAAGTTAATTTCAAATAGTCAATACCCAGTGCGAATTGTCCAGGTCATCTCTTATCAAGAGGCTAAGGGCACAATCCGAGCATTCAATTAACAGAATTATAATGCGGAAATTTCAACTTGAGGCTTCAAGGGTGGATCGATTAGAGGGACTAGTCAATGATGAACAACAGAAGTTATCCAAATTTTGCCATTCACAATTACATAGTGACAAGATTCAGAAATCAGTCCAATCATGTGTAAAGGCACGGGAGAAATTAGAAATTCCTAGCAATCAAAATAAAAACATAGTTCCCAAATTTGTCAAAACAGTTCCAAGAAGAATGCAGATCCATTACTGGCAATATGTAGTTGATATGTAATTGATTTGTTTTGGGAAATTTTGGGAGAACTATAGTTTCTCGAATGCTTTAAAAATGGGGACAGCGTATCACGTTGGGGGGGAATTATTTCAGAGACGGTGTTGGACCAGCGTCTTTTTGTATTTTTTTTGCTGTTCGTTTATTCATATATGGATGTAAATTAACGACCTCCGTAGTCAAGAAAATCGATGAACATATATGTTGTTTTTTTTCCTTTGTTTTGGTTGTGATCTATTGTGCGTGAATTAAAGCTGTGATGTGTTGCGTGATGGAACATATTGTAATAGTGGAAACGATGGACATATGAATATGTTCCAATTGGTAATTGTAATATCACTACGCAGGTGGAAATACAAAGTTCCCTGTTTTGTTTGAAACTAGCAGGGGTAATATTTTTTTCTATTGCTTTGGGAAAAGGGTGTGATGGCCGCATCTATATGATACTAATAAAAATCCAGTTTGATGTGAAAAAAACAGAGGCTCTGTTTTGATAGCTGGCGGTTTTCAGGTTAAAGAAGGTCGTTTTGTGTCAAACTGAAGTCTGATGTTTGGAAAATAATATATTGATCTCAGCGCAGGTGCATTATTTTTGGTATCAGAGCCAAAAGATCCAGGTGGTTGCAGCTAAGATGCCGCCAAGGCGAGGAATTGGTCGAGGAAGACCATAACCAAATGCAGTCCTGATAGACGAAGTGTGAAGACTGCGTGAACGAATGGAGACAATGGAAACAGCCCAGAGAAGAGCACCAGATGTGAAAACTGAGAGTTCTTCAGAAGAATCTGACGAAGAGGTGGAAGCAGGAGAAGAAAATGAAACTACCAAAGTCCTCAAGATGCTGGCAAAAGTTGGAAGCAATCCCAAGATAGAAATTCCTATGTATGATGGGAGTTTAAATGCCGAGGAGCTCATGGATTGGATCAGATCCATAGATCAGTATTTCGATTATGAAGAGGTTGAGGAGAATAAGAGGGTGAAGTTTGCAGTCACTAGATTGAAGGGCCATGCATCCATCTGGTGGGACGAGTTACAGACATCAAGAACGCGAAAGGGGAAATCTAAGATCAAGTAGTGGGATAAAATGCTAAGCAACCTAAAAGCCAAGTTTTTGCCTAAAGACTATCATTTGAATCTTTTTAAGCAGATGCAAAATTTGAAGCAGAAGGGAATGTCTGTTAAAGAATATAGGGAAGAATTTTACAGGTTAAATATCAGAACAGGGCATGTAGAAGATGATTTGGAGAAAGTAGCCAGGTATATTAATGGGCTAAGGTATGAGATCCAAGATGAGATTAGCCTGTTAAGTTTGAAAACTATTGAGGATGCCTATCAAGCAGCCTTGAAGGCAGAGGAAAAACTCTTGCGCAAAAAAAACCAGAGAAACAGAGGTAAGAATCCAGCAAACGAAGGAAGGATACTTGAATCCAAAGTTCAACCCTTTCAGAATGAGGCAGGGAGTGCGAGCAATAGAGCACCACAAAGAGGAGATTTTGGGCGTGGAAGGTTTGTGCCTAGAGGCAGAGGCTGAGGAAGAGATGTCCGGTGCTTTGCATGTGGTGAATGGGGACATGTACAATGGGATTGTCCTCATCAGAGATCAGCAAACCAGGGCAACGTGAATGTTGCAGAAGCCAAGGAGGAGATTCCTCAACCTGAAGCTAAAGAGGAACCGCCAAAAGATGGAGAGTCCCTATTACTGAAGAGGGTATTACTGGAAGGAGCTAAGGAAGCCAAAGAACCAGTTCAAAGGAAGACTTTATTCAGAACTGTATGTAAGTCCAAGGGTAAGTGTTGCAAGTTGATAATTGATAGTGGTAGTACTGACAACCTTGTTTCTACAGAGATGGTGGACAAGTTGAAGTTGGAGAGAACAGTACACCCCACTCCTTATAAAATATCGTGGCTTTAGAAAGGCCATCAAATTTTTGTAACTGAACAATGTCAAGTTGAATTTCAGATTGGTACTTATAACGATGTCATTTTATGTGATGTAATGCCGATAGATGTATGCCACATATTTCTAGGGAGGCCCTGGCAGTTTGACCGAAATGCCATACATGATGGCAGAAGAAATACTTATACTTTGGAGAAAGATGGGAATAAGCATACACTACTGCCGTTGAAAGCTGAAGATAATAAAGAAGCACTTGGAAATAGCGTTACGTTGATGAATGAGAAGACCCTGTTGCAGGAAGATGAAAAGGGTAAGGAGATGCATCTTGCTGGTGTTGGCAAACCCAAGGTAATTTTAACTTCTACAAATTTAGAAGATTTACCTGAAGAAATTCAGAATTTCTTGAATGATTATGCTGATATTGTTGTGGATGAGTTGTTACCCATCAGGAGTATTAGTAACCATAATGATCTAATACCTGGAGTCAGTTTGCCGAATAAAGTAGCCTACAGGGTAATGCAGGAAAATGTCGAAGCTGGAACACAAGTGAAAGAGTCGATGGATAAATGGCTAATCAGTGAAAGGCTTAATCCATGTGTTGTGCCAATAAAACTCAGTCCGAAGAAAGAAGTTGAATGGTGCATGACTCTAAATTCTCGAGCCTTATATAAAATCACCATCAGGGTGAAGAATGAAGATTTGAAGGAATATGCAGTCTCTAAAGAAGAGCTGAAATTGGATCTGAAGAAAATCCAAGTAGATGTGAATTGGCTAACTCCTAGAAGCATATTTGAGGGAGATGTCAAAAGCAGATGGCAGGAATGCAGTAGCAAAGACAAGCAGCAAGCAGATATGAGGAGACGGAAAAAGAAATTCCAAACAGGTGATTTAGTTATGTATTGCCGAAAGGTACCTATACTAAAAGCCAGAAGAAGAACCACAAAGAGACGCCATAACAGACGAAAGCCCAAAGCAGGAAAAAGGAAAAAGAAAGCGCTAAAGCGAACCAGGAGTCAGGCTCATTATCAATATTTGACCAAATGGAAAGAGGAACCAGTAGAGGACGTCAGCAGAGCTACAAAGAATGGGGATCAACTCCAAACAACTACAAGATCAATTTTCTTCCTCGGGAGTCTGATGCAGGAGCATCAGACCTGGCCAACAATGTGGGAAATTGCCCACATGTTGTGGCTTGAAAAAAAATCGTATTTCATTTGCTGTTGATAGAGAGTCGAGTTCACAGTTAGTTAGTTGTTGTAATAGATAAAATCTCTCCATTTAGTATTTAATTTGTTAGGCGTATTTTGATATGTCTGTTGGAATAAATTTATGGTGATCACCTTATCTATTGTTAGAGTAATTAGTGGTATAACAGAAACTAAATAAGGGTGATTCTGGTGGAAATAAATGGCAAACTGAAGATTTCTTGGAGTGGATCAACACCCATTTCTCGTGGGCAATCTTGATTTCGAGCGCCTGAAATCTGGGAGAGATTTGGGCGACAAAAACATAATTCAAAGCAATTGGTTCCATAAATCTTGATCAGATCTTTATTGAGCGAAGAAACTCAAGTTAATTTCAAATAGTCAATACCCAGTGCGAATTGTCCAGGTCATCTCTTATCAAGAGGCTAAGGGCGCAATCCGAGCATTCAATTAACAAAATTATAATGTGGAAATTTCAACTTGAGGCTTCAAGGGTGGATCGATTAGAGGGACTAGTCAACGATGAACAACAGAAGTTATCCAAAATTTGCCATTCACAATTACACGGTGACAAGATTCAGAAATCGGTCCAATCATGTTTAAAGGCACGGGAGAAATTAGAAATTCCTAGCAATCAAAATAAAACATAGTTCCCAAATTTGTCAAAACAGTTCCAGGAAGAACGCAGATCCATTACTGGCAATATGTAGTTGATATGTAATTGATTTGTTTTGGGCAATTTTGGGAGAACTATAGTGTCTCGAATGCTTTAAAAGGGGGACAACGTATCACGTTGAGGGGGAATTAGTTCAGAGGCGGTGTTGGACCAACGTCTTTTTGTATTTTTTTTGCTGTTCGTTTATTCATATATGGATGTAAATTAACGACCTTTGTAGTCAAGAAAATCGATGAATAGATGTGTTGTTTTTTTTCCTTTGTTTTGGTTGTGATCTATTGTGCGTGAATTAAAGCTGTGATGTGTTGCGTGATGGAACATATTGTAATAGTGGAAACGATGGACATATGAATATGTTCCAATTGGTAATTGTAATATCACTACGCAGGTGGAAATACAACGTTCCCTGTTTTGTTTGAAACTAGCAGGGGTCATATTTTTTTTATTGCGTTGGGAAAAGGGTGTGATGGCCACATCTATATGATACTAATAAAAATCCAGTTTGATGTGAAAAAAACAGAGGCTCTGTTTTGATAGCCGACGGTTTTCAGGTTAAAGAAGATCGTTTTGTGTCAAACTGAAGTCTGATGTTTGGAAAATAATATATTGATCTTAGCGCAAGTGCATTACCTAGTGACAGTGAAACTCTCTCTTGTCTGCATGGACAATTTTGTCGCTATTGTTTTAACGAGTTTAATGACAAATATAACTTTGTCCTTTTCAATTTTAGAGAGTCTAAAAAGAGATGGAAAGGCAACTCCAGTAGTCCTTTTTCGTAATATAATCCCTTAATTCTGAAAAAGTATAAAATAATATGAAAGGGATGACTTTTCGATAGTTTTAACGAGTTGAACAGGATAAACTCTCAATATTTTTGTGTAATGATCCCTCAGGTCCAAAAAGATTAAAATATAGAGGAGGGATGGTACTTTTGATTGCTTTAACAAGCTTGAGAGGCCAATTGCTCAGCAATCTTTTCATATTTTACGAGTCAGATGAAAAGAGCTTAAAGGAGACTTGGTTTTTGAGGAACGAGTGATATTTTTGGGTAGCACTTGGTTCTAGCTAAGGTTTGGAACTTTTCAATCACGACAGTGTGAAGAAGATGGCTAACAGAATCACTCGTCGCAGCTATTCCTCAAAAGGGTAAATAATAAAATGGAAGCGTATGATCAGCTAAAAAGGAGTGGAGGTGATGGTAAGAACACGACCAAGGTTCAAAAGCTGATAAGTATGAAATTGCAATGGTTATTTACCGAAGGTGGGTTCATTTTTTAATGAGCTTGAACTCTGGGGGAACATGTGCTCATTGCTAGGTTTATTTTTTAATGATCTTGAAATTCGCGTAAACCTACTCGTGTCAGTCATATAATAAGGATGTATCATTGATAGGTTCATTTTTTTAGGGAGCTTGCCACATTCGAAACTTTGCTCCGATGCCTTTTATTATGTAAGCTAGGAATGACCAACCTACAAGTTTAAAGAGTTAAGAGCCTACATACTAAGAAAATAAATGGTTGCTTTTCACTTGCATGCAAAAAGGTTTGCATGCCCCCATGTATAACGAAATAGAGCTTCCACGTTACCATACGGAAGTTGCATTAACAAGATTGTTTCATCCACATTTGCAGACAAAACACTTCCTTGGCTCTATCGGGAATAGACATAACCTTTGACGGAGGAATCCTTTTACTGTCTACTTTCATTTTCCTAAACGGACAGGGGAGTCAGACTAGTCATATATCCTATGCAGAAACCTACCTTATATATGGGGTTTTCCTACCGAAGCAGACCAGGGCGCATGCCTCCTGAGTTTCAGTCACAATCACCGAATCACTCATGCTCATCAGGTGGACGGACTAGAGATTGATGAGACATTCTTTGTGAAAAAAGACTAGTTAGGGATGGCACTTGACTAGTAGCTATGTTTGAAATCGGGAATGAAAGCTGGTCTACGAGCTGGAGCACTTTGCCTTCATGCGGGAAACACATCATTCGAAAGAGTGATGAAACAATAGCTCCCATGCTATAAATGTAGTCATGCCCAAGGAGTAGATTGTAATATAATGGCCCTTGGACTACCATCATGTTCAGATAAACGATTTTCCTTCTCAAAGTTATAGGAAAATTTGGAAGGATCCCTAACTGTCGACTGGTTCCTTTGTTGAAGCCTGACAGATTTCAAATCTCAGGCAGAAGAGATGGCGAACCAAGTGCTTTCCAAGCAATGGAGGAAAGTATACTCATGGAAGCCCCTTCATCTATGATAGTACCAAACATGATCATTTTGTAAGCTTGTACTATGATTCGGAATGGTACATTAGATGGTAGGTGGGATCTCCATAGTAGATTCCAATAGAAGGAAATGACTAGATTGCTTGGAGGAGGGACTGAATAAACGGTCGGATGAATCTCTGATGAATTTCCTTCCTACGGTAAAGGAATAGGTAGATTGCCCCTAGTTTCATTGGATTCTGTGTTAACAAAAAGAATTTGAATGGTGTCGTTCTCATTCTCTTTGGTGGCTGTATCATCTGAAGGTAGACCTTCTGAAGACAAGACTGGGTCAACTGCCGTCTCAACCTATTGAATTTGGTCCTCTGTGGACTCAGAGAATTTATCTTCAATGATAGAGGCTTCGACCGACAGCAAATATGTGTCAGTCGGATTTTCAACTAGTGATGGACTCGGCAAGAGTTTCTTATATCCAGGAGGAAGCCGTAGTGGTGAAGCAAGACGGTTATCCAAGACTCTTTTAGCTTCATCTAGGAAGGGACAACAATGGAGGGCATGATCGCCTTCACACAATCTACAAGGAATTTTAGATCTTCCTTTTTGTCAATTGACTTCATTTTCACTAGTTGACGGTGTACTTTCAACATGATCGTCAGAGGTTGAGGACACCGGATTGTGCAAGCGGGGAGACCAGTCCTTTAAGATCCATGGGATGCAAGGAAAATCTTGATGATAGTGGTCTCCTTTGCAAATGACACATGGAGATTAGGTTTGGATGGTGCAGTGTGTGGATTTTTGCTAGACGATGCATGGTTGCCCCCTTTTGTCGTTGGCTTCTTCTTCTTCTTCTCCTTCCCTTTCTTCTTCACCTCAGTTACTTGGTTTTTAGTATTACTAGCTTCACCAAGTGAAGAGGAAGAAGGAGAGGGAGAAACAAATGAAGCAGAAGGTTGGGGGGGAGCTCTAGTATCATCTGGTTGCTGATTTGATTGCTCAGGAATCATGGTGTTTTGAACGACAGAGGTAGAGAAAAGCCATACTAGCAGGCCAATTGTAAGTCCTGGAAGGAACAATGTAGCCATATGAGGTGCACCAACATCTCCCCAAGAGGAGAAGGGACTAGGATTCCCCCCAAGGGGAAATCCTTGATTGGTGGACTCCATTTTTCTCAACCTAAGACCAACGAGGGAATAGTGACATTATTCCGATTAAAATAAATTTGATGACGCTTTGACACAACTTGCTTTTTCAATTTTTAAGAGTCGAGAAAAAGCTAAAGATGACTCTAATTGCCTTCAATTTTTAATGAGCCTGAAGTGACAAGTGCTCAGATGGACCTTTTCTTTTAAGGAGTCTGAAAAGGAACGAAAGTGAATACTCTGGAAATCTAGATAGAGGAATTACCAAACCAATCGCAAAACTACAGAATACTTTTTAAGTTACGGTAGTCAATATTCACAAATGTTGTGTTTAGTGCATTGCGATCGATAGGGTGGCAAACACGGGAACACAATTGTGGTCTCCCAATATATACTCGACAGTACGTGGGAACACAAGTCCGTACTGGCACTTGTCGTATCAAAGAGGAGGAATCACCCAACCTATGATGAAAATGATAGTTAGCAGGCTTTATGATGCCAGAATACGTCTCTAGCCTAGACTTTTAGATGTTGTGCGTTAGGTTCCAAAGCATTTTTATGTTCATTGAGGTTTATTTTACAGCTGATCTTTCTTAAGAAGTTTTCCTTTAAGGTTCACCGTGTGATGTAGATATACAATTCCTAAATATGCAATCTAAGATGATAAACGGTTGTTTACTTTCTTTTTGCAATTAAAATCCTAGCTACTAAGGAAAGAGAAGTAAAATTATTTCAACATAGAGCAGAAAGCACACACTAAGATGCACTGTCCTAAATCAATTTCCGCATGTAGTCTAAATGCAAATGCACATGCATTTATTTGTTTTCCACTTTCTTAATGTGTGAATGACAAAATGAATGCTAAGTACAGATCTGAACTATTTTTCTTTCAAAGTGATAGTACTAACAATTTTCTTTTCAAAAAATGAAAGGAAGACTAAGACGACACTTTGTGATTTTGAATTCAAAAAATGAAATGAAGACTAAGATGGCACTTTGCGATTTCGAATTAAAAAACCGAAAGGAAGACTAAGATGACACTTTGTGATTTCGAATTTACAATTGCTTTCGACACTTGAAATACTATTAATTCAAATCAAATACAATGGCAAAAGTGTAACCGACTATCAAAAAGAGGAAGACTTTACGACACTCTTTTCTTTGACTGAAAATGACACTTGTGACACTTTCAAATCAAAAGATGATAGTTCGATTAAGCTATTGTTTGCAAAGGAGAATTGTAAATGATGAAAAATACATAAAAACATTTACAATTTTTTATCAATGGAGGCTGAATAACGCAAGGAAGAGAGTTTCAATAGTGATATACTGATCATAGACAGCAAAACTACTGAATAAAGTTGAATACAATGAAGAAAAACGAAAATATGGAGGTAGAAACAGTCTCACTCAATCATCGCACTTGTAACATAGGGAAACAGGGATGCATTTCATCTGCAACACACGGGAGGTGCGATGTATCCAGACTGCTAATGAGAGAGAATGCAATGGTCCAGGGATGAGACTGATCTTGGTTTTTGCTCACAGTTTGTAGCTTAGCTAAGGGATTTAGGCTGAGCTAATGATAGGCAGTAAACACAATGTACAGGGGCTGATCTAATGAGGTTACTTGAGCTACCACTAGGGCATTTAGGATGTTTGCAAGTCAGATGTTCAGTTCATAAACTAGCCCAGAGATTGACTGAAGCAACGTTGATCTACTTTGTAGTTTCATAGCAAAAGTAGTTCGAATGCTAGCTGGCTTTACTTCAGGCTCCATCTGTAGCTTATAAAGCAAACAAATAGAAACAAGAAAAAAAACTATTTTTTCCCCAATGGAGTCTCCATTTTGTTATTGGGAAAAATAGTGTCCATTCAGAGCTGCTAGTCCCACTAAGACAGGTATCTATCTTAGAAAGAAACAAACTAAAGTTACTCATGTTTTCCTTTATGAGAGATAGATGAGAGAGAAGCAGAGAGTACCAACCTCAGTCTTTCGCTTGGCTCCTTGCTTGTTTCCTCCCTCCTTTGATATAACTTTACCACTCCTTCCTCACTTGTCTCACTTCAAACAAACACTTGTAGAGTCAAAGCATCATAATACCATCAAAGCATAGAGATCTATAACCATCAACAATATAGGATCAAATATATATTAACCATAAAAATGCATATATCAATACAATATTCAAAAATATACAAGAATATGGAGGAAAACTCAAATAGCTTTATTGATAGAAGTAGTGGAAGAGAGGATTACAACCCATTGGTCTAACCCACTGCCATCCTCCTAGCATGAAAGCCCTCTTCACCTCATGAAAAGCTATATCACCCAACACTATGATGTTTCACAAAGAAACCAACAACACTTCCTTACAAAATATCAAATTCCAGCCTCTGGATCTCTAGGATGAGGGATCCATATATAGATATTTGTAGGTGGGTGAGTCAGCTTCTAGGATATTGATTAGTGTCATTTCTCTAATATTTCTTGGTTCCACTTGGATATTTCATGATCTATTACTCATCCCTGGGCAAATTCAGAGAGGCAAGTGTCAAATGGGCAGTTTCTAGAAGATTCTATGGGTTTCTGCCTAGCCAACTGCCTCTTCCATTTGTCTACTCTCGCTCATCGTACCCTACATAAGGGATTATCAGTATGCATTGCACTTTCTACATGTAGTAGATGAGATGCATTGCACCCTTAGAACTGAGCAGTTTGTATGGTCCAATTTTGACCAGTTCTGAGTATTTTTTTAGGGAGAACTTCTGGGAAAAGATGTAATCAGCTGACCTTGTTCCTTTAGGGTATGAAACAACACTTTTAGGGGCTTAGAAGCCCTTGGTTTATGGATATATGAAATTGGGGTTGCAGTGCCCAAATATGTCTATAACAGTGAGATTGGACTTGGAAAAAGCAGATGAAAGATTAACAAATTTTTTCTCTTGGCAAGAAACTAAAGAGGGAAAAGTTGCTAATCTACCACAAATCCAAGAATCGCATAAAGAAATTCTATTCACTAAATGGCAATCTCAGCTAATGAAGTCTGAAATAACAACATCAAGATGTAGATCAACAAGAAGCAACGTGGTTGAATTAATTAATAACATTCTTTATTTATCAAATTTAATAACAAAGTGTTCTCCAGGAAAACTCCCACCAGTAAAATCATTAGAACATATGTGGAAACAGGAGCTGGAGCAGAGGGAAAGATTGATCGCAGGTATTCAAAGTTTAACATGGTAAAACTTATGGTTTTTTTCTTGTCAAACCATATAGGCAGTGGACAACAATGAAATGCCTCACCGATGCAATTGGCCATATGATTCCCAAACTTAATGATGCCACATACACCACTCAGTTAAACTCACGCATGAGTCATCCGCCAGAACTTTAACCAATTCTCACCATTTTTCAGCTCCAATCACAAGATGATTAGCTAATACAGTGAACCATTTTTGACCGATTGTATCATGCCTATTTCAAGAAGATTTTCACATTTTTGTGATTTGATTATACCAGCGCATAGCATATTTATTTCATAGTTTGTTAGTTTAAGAAGTATCTATAGAGCCTTTTATGTTTTTAGAAAGGGTTCTCAAATTTTTGTAGTAAGACTTGGATTGGAAGTTGCACTATTATGCTTCCGATATATTCACTTTTATAAAAACTAGACCTGAATTCTGAGTTTTGATAAAGAATGCTTTTATGTGATATGCACTATTGCTTCTTGTGAAAGTATTTCCAAGTTAAAAAGTAGGATCTGAATGTGATTCATATCGTAGGAGACTCAAATGCATACGGTACTACTATCTGTGTTTTTTCTTCAGGCTTTTATGTGAATCAACATTTATTTATTTTGCTATTATTGATATATGTACATGTTCTTACAACAATTCTTTCACCTATCACTATTGAATGTTTAAGAGTTGTTATCTTTGATATATATGTGTGTCAGTAATATATAACGATTAGTGCGATAACATTTTAATTATTACTTTGTTCAACTACTTGAACAAAGTAATTATCATTTGAATGAATATTTTTATTTATGAGTAAGTCATCTATATGTTTACTTGTCAATAAAAACCCTCAAATATTACACTAGGAAAAAGACTTCCCACGATAGATTAGTTACTTTATATTGTTGCATTTTAGAATAGATAATTCATCATTCCCATTAGATATTAAAAATCGATCACTTATCCATCCCACTTATAAATCATTGGGAAACTGGTCCCATTATATCCAATCGGAGCCACCACACCAAACAGAAAAGAAGTTGCCTTAAGGTCCAGACGGGGTGGTTTTCCCTGATGTTGATGCAAAAATTTTCAAGGCATCAACACAAGGGAAATGAGCTGGGTGGTTTGGATCCACCAGCCAGTTTGTTGCCCCATACCTCTTAGGGTTTATCTGCATTTTATTTTGATAGATGCATGGTGTGAGTGTGATTTAATACAGCTCCGCAATTTCATTTCACGACTCTTTCCTATGCTTTGATCATTTGACTTGTGATTTTATTCCACGGTTCTTTTTCATATTTTTGATCATCCAAGTTTGATTAATACTATTGTCATGTATTTTTATCAAGGTTGAGGCAAAGGATAAGCACTGAATCTTTTTAATTTCACTTCTTATTTATCTTACAAGTTAAGTGTGACACTTACCCTGATCCTATTTGTTGCATAACAAGGTTTACTTTCAGAATATAATGATATAGGAAACTATGGATTATTACAAGTTCTAGTTGATTTAACTCATTATGCATTCATGACTGCCTTAAAACTATTATTTGAGATGTGAAACTGATTCTTTCACTTTGGAGAAAATAACATTCATTTGTGAAATCTTGATAATTAAATGCCAGCGTCAGCTTGAGGAGAAATTGCAATCTTGTTTTATTGGCAAAGTAAAGTGCTCATAGAACTCTTAGAATATTTTGAGGTTAAAATTTGTGATTAATATTCATTTCCTCATGATTGAATATTTCTGTGTTGAAGAGAAAGTATTTAATGATTTTATAATATCAAGGTGAGCTTGAAAGAAGCAAAAATGTATTTATCTTATTTGTTTCTATTGCACACTTTCTGTATAGTTGAGTACTGAAATATTTCCAAAGAAGAAGTGCACATATAGTGTAGATTATTTTTAAAGCATTCAATGATTTCCTTAGATTAGTTGGAATGAAGTTTCTTTATGATTCATAGTTTTATTTCATGCTTTCCATTTTTTCAAATTGAATCACATTCTTTTGAGTGGAATCTACACTCTCTTGTCCCCTGGACAACTGAGGAAGACTTTCTACAAGGGTCAACTCAATCCAGAAGAGGAACCAGAAGTAGATTCATAGTGTTTTTACTTTGCTTCGAAGAGTCTTGTTCCTTTTTCCTGAATGATGCCTTTTTGAATTGTTTTCAAGAGCTTGATTCCACAGGTCCCTGAGGTCATCTTCTGGCATATATTGTGCTACGCCTCTAAGTCTACCAACCTAGATTGACAATTTAAATGTTGGTGTAAATATTGTATTTATACTGCCCCACATATATTTAACCATACATTATAATTATATAAGACATATATTTCACACATACTTACAATTCAAACACTTTGTATGTGCACTAAATTCACCTTGCACACACCATCACTATTAACTAGTTTGTTATACTAAGCATTACAAGTAGAGTACTTGAGACATATTATTTTACTTTGCAATTTTGCACACAAACATATGCTCACAAATATAATTAGGAAAGAAGTGGCCCATCATCCACAAATAATTTTTTTTCTTGCAAGGAACAAACATCACAATGTAATTAGGGGAATTGTATTAAAGTATCATGAACCAAATATCCACATACTTATAATTCAAACACCTTGTCTGTGTACTAGATTCACCTTGCAGACATCATCACTACTAACCAATTTAATTTACTAACCATTACAAGTAGAGTAATTTCTTATATTTTACTTTGAAAATTTTCACACAAACATATGTCCACATAATATAATTAGGAAATATGTAAGTGTCCCATCATCCATGTGTATAATTTCTTCCCTTGCAAGGAACACACATCACATATGTTAATTGAGGGAATTTTAAAGGATCACTGCATATCCACATCAATTCACACTTTGTATGTTCACAATTTCACTTGCACACACATTCACTCCACACAATAAGCTCACTTAAACTTTGTATAAATGGTATTCTCTTTCCATGATATTTAATACCTAATTTATTTGAGGTTATATTTGGTTCCACACCCTAAGTGAAGTAAATCCTTTATAAAAACAATCTTAACTTGAACACACTAACTTCCTTATAGGGGCCATCAGATAATTTATAGTTTAGGATAGGACCATGGTGATAAGTAGCACATAAGATGTCATGGTTGTTTTTCATATTGCAACATGTAAAGTTATATTTTAGGGAGTTTAAAATCTTGCATCATCTAGTGACAAATCTTAAACATGGAGAGAAACTCATGAGGGGGTAAGGCCTAGGTGGTGGATTATCATGAACCTTCGTGTTGTCTCCCAACACATGGTGTTTTGAGTCCAAAATTGACAACCAAAAGCTAAGATTCATACATTCCCACTGGCTACAAGTAACTTAGTGTTCAAATCTTATGGCATCTTTCCCTATAGTTTGAGGTGCAGGAGCACTTACTTGAGGTGATCTTGGTTAGGCTACTTGAAGCGTCGCCAACTATTTCGAGACATATCCCTAGCACAGTTGGCCAATATAAGCCTCTCCATACCTTGGTTTGTTTTTTGGCCACTGAAAGCATATCCAGTAACATTTATGAGGTGGCCCTAGTACCCTATTCTAAAATCTTCACAAGTCCCAGTTACTACTTAATCATAAGGGCATTAGGTATTTTGAGGAAATTTTCTCATACGCAAATCCCTAGATAAACAATTTTTGTTGATTTTTTCACACATTCAAATTAAAGAGAAAATTAACCATTTATTTTTCATTTTATCTTATTTATGTGATTCATTTAGTTTTCCTAAAGAAAATGTATGTGTTTAGGTGTGCTTACAAATGAAACAACCTCAAGTGTTGATTTATTCCTTTCTTGCTGACTAATTTATTTCTCAGAATAGAATGCTTGTCATTAGTTACATGTTTCATAGAGATTATATCATCTTCAGGTGCCTTCTACATAGAATTAAAATTATCATGAAAATTCTTTTACCTTTCATACATGCTGAAGATTTTACCTTTCATCATATTCTAAATCACCCTTTTCGTCAACACAAGGATCAATAATTTTACTTATCTGCTCTCTTCTTTGATCCATCTTTCCCTGAGCTTAAAACCCTTTTGTTTTTATGTTTCAACTCATAACCCTTGGTCCATGTGACTAGAACCCTAGGGTTTCCAAATTGATTTTTGTTGAGTGAGGAGGAATTATTTTATATTTCATCATATTCTGAATAACCCAAGGGACTAATACCTTTATTGGTGCACTCTTCTTCGAACCATCTTTCCCTAAGATCGAAACCCTTTTCTTTACATGTCTCAACTTATAACCCTTGGTCCATGTCAACTTTTTCTAATTAGTTTCCAACTATCAAATCATATCATGACCTTCCACGTATGGTGATTTCTTAAAAAAACATCTGTAGATTTACTATTCACTTATCTTGTGATGATGATTCACTTAATTTGCAAGTATACTTTTTATTCAACTATACAGGGATGTAAATTGAATAGCCACATGAGGGAGAAGATGTGTCCCATCAAATTAATCAACCATATGATGATCAAGATGTGTCCTATGGACCTGATCAACCACTAGAGGAAAATGTGCCCTATCAAGTTGAACAATTATCACTAGGGGAACAACATGTGCCATGTGAAGCTAATGAACTAATGGAGGAAGAATATTTTCCCTATCAGGCTGATCAACCACTAGAAGAACAAATTGTTTCCTCTCAAGTTGACGTGATAACAAGGAGTTACAGTCGTTTGGAAAAGGGGTGGACCATTTGTAGAAAATTTGGATGCAAGCATAATAGAGGACCTTGGAGAACCTATCCCTTCTCGCACTATTAGATACCATGTCAATAAAATCATTCAACAATATTTGGAGAAACATTCAATTATTGTACAGGTTTAGATACTACATGGCTTGATCAAACATAAGAAACTAAAACATGTCATGAAGATTTTGGGTGTCCAATATGCTAAAAGAAAGAATATGCATATGAATGTCATTGAAAATATATCAAAGGCATTCACTATGTTTGGAAAACAAGAAAACCTTATGTTCGAGTTGCGCACAAGGAAATTACAACTACTATTGTTGCACCAAGACAACAAAAATTGGAAAAGCTGTCAAAATTGCTCCATGTCTCAAGAAAAACCTTACACAAACATACTAAATTTAGGGTTCGAGTGAATGAAAATGGTGAATATTCTTGTTGGGTTCTTATCACTAGGCAACCCTACCAAGACAAGCTTACAACATAAATCAAAACATTTGTGGTAGAGGTTTGGGAGATCCATTCTTGTGATGTTCTAGATAGAAATCATGTCGTATGACATCACATAGTTAAAGGTGAGTATGTTGAAGATGCTAAGCACATTTTAGAAATGATAGAAGTTGCATTGGTCGAGAAATTTTAGGAAAGCAATCACCATGTGAAAATATTCATAAGGATGTTTCAGAAATTGAAGCCATGGATTATTAGGCTTAATACAATCTGTGACACGTGTTATTGCTGATATCATGTTCAATTTAAGCTTCATTATGGCACTTTCTAGGAATTTTACAAGAATAACTGTCACGAAGACTCTCCTCCTCCTACAATGCGTAATTTTGTTTCATCAATATTGTCTAAAAGGGATCCATAAGAATTATGTTAGAAGAAACTATGTATAGGTTGGAGAAGATGCATTGAATGTGGTGATTTGGCATTCCTCCATTGGAACTTTCTTATTGATCCCAACCAATCATGGATGTCAGATGTCACTGTCAGGTGGAAGAATTATGAGTACGTCATGGGAAATCAACCATCTTCTTCAACTTTGGTGCCTAATAGGATCAACTATGTTGAGGATGAGATTCCTATTTCGCAATATATGGGGTTGTTTGAAAACAAGATCTATAAATATATCAAACACTCGCATAGGTCCTAGTGGCAAGAATTTGATTTTAATAATTCTCGAAATTATTTTAGCCAGGAACAATATTATCAATAGTGGACTTTGTTGAGAGCTACACATTTTCATGTCAGAAAGAGATATAGAGAGAGTATTATCAGTCACACCAAGTGTCCATTAGTACATGTTCTATAAAGAAATTCATAATTGAACAATGAGGGTATGGATAGCACTGATGAGTCACGTGATGTGATTAAGAATATCGCTTTTACATTAGTGATGATCATGAACATGACACATTGTTTGTTCAACATTACTTTGACCTGATTTATGAATAATTTTTAAAAAGTGGCATATTAGTTAGGAAGCATTGGATATGGTCAGATGGTTGTGTAGGGAAGTTCAAGTCAACACACACTTTTTATTGGATGAGATGAATACACAAGAAGATAAAAAATTAGCATACTTGGAGCTACTTTGAAACATGACATGGAAAGGGTGATCGTGATGGTGAAGATGCTTGTGTGAAGAAAGAACTTAGGAAGTACCAAATGGGTCATGATGCAGATTGACTCAAATCATCACTAGAGGTGGTCAATTGGTGTAGGTCCCATTTAGGATATGAAGGTCATGAATCTATAAGGCCCATGTATAGGTCCTTATGGAATATTTAACTTTGTGATGTGAATAGATCCATTCCTTGGTATTGTAATATTTTAGCAGGAATAAGGGAATTACACTCGGTGCAAAGAAAATACATGGGGGAAATATTTTCCATCGAAACAAGAAAACTTGCATGTTTTTGTGAGTTTTTCATTGGTGTTGATGGATGTAGACTTGATCACTGTGAAAAACATGTTACGTGAAAGGATGGAAATATGTCCCTCTTAATCAAAAGGGACCTCATCCAATACCGACATGGTAAGAGATGCACAATGAAGCGGACATCATTTAACTTGATCATGATCAAGTCTTTGATCTTCTAAAGGAAGGTATGTGGCTAATATATCATTAAAAATTTCATCCATACATTGAAATCTTGAACGTATTTAACTAACAAATATTTTGTATTTTGGTTGTAGGTGATGTTTTTGTTGTCACTACCCCCGTAGGAAATGGAGAGAATGTGGCCTACTATTTGATGTAATGTACACAAGTAAAAAGTAGTTTGGTGAGACCATATAAAGATGGACAATTCACATACCAAATTGGTGACATGGTTGTAATGGGCCATTTTTTTGAAAATGTTAAAAAACAGACTGATGACATCATTTATAGATATTTAATGCCTACATATATATTTTCAATAGAGTCATCTAGTCATAGCATCTCAGATCAATCTCATAGAAATCAAAACAAACAAGTTGAACCAAGGAGATGGAAGATGACATAATTATGGAGATTTTCATTCCTGTGAGCCATTTGACAGATGAGTAGACGATGCAAATGGAAAGTCCTAAAGATGAGTCTATAACAGTCAAGTGTAATGTAATCTAGTATAAGAGATACCAAACGTATGATTTTTGTAATCTATAAATGTGACAGTTGAATACTCTTGTAACTTTGTAATTTTGAATAGAGAAATGTTTCCCTCTTATCTAGGATGAATTCATAATGGTGTAGATATATGTTATATAAGCTTTCGCTTCCTTTAGGTGCTTAAGTTTCTAAAGTACACCACATTTCAAGGAGGTTCTTTAGAATCAATATGGATTTAGATTTAGATTTAATTAAAAAATTTCATCTTAAATTTTTTTAAATGTCATGTGTATAATATTCATGTTGAGCATGCAATTTTTTTTATAGATCTATATACATGTCAGACATATTTGGTTTCTAGAAAATCCATTTCAATATGTAACAATCAAGTTGATATGGTCCATTTTACTTAAAATGGAAATTCAACAATTTAGGTTATGAACAACATTGAAATATTTTTATATTTTAATAATAAATACGTCACACGTGAGTTTGATATAAAACATAGAAAGAGTGACACACCTGCTTCATATTGGAATATTGACATCTAAATTAAAATAATTGTAATTTAACATACATTGATTGTGCACTAAAAGACACTTTCTAGAAGCCAATATGAAAACTAAAATTGCTATTTTGTAAATTTTTACTTCACGAATGTTCTTAATTGAATGTCTTAAAATAAAAAATTGATTGAAATACTTGGATAGATAGACAAGTAAATTTAAGAAAGTGCATAAAATTATAGAAGCATATCATTAATTGTTTAAAGAAAAACATACATAAACTCCACTAACAAACACTTTCTAATAATTCAATATTAATTTTTTTTTCTCTGTAACAACTAATTCTATTAACTGTAAATCAAAATATTTTTACATATAGCGGAGGCTGCAAGGGCAGGAACCCGAGAGCCTTCATCATTACAGAACTACCCCATAGTTGTGAGAATTGGGGGAAAACAAAAACATACAACCAACTAAATTGGCATTACAATTAGACATAGACTGATAAACAAGAAGTGGAACATATGAGCAAAACTGATGGCAAATTTCCAGGAGGAGAACAGACGCTTCGTCGGTGGGAGACCATAACCTGAAGTTGATGCTGTCAAGCCGAACCATGACCAAAGTGTCTGGGTAATGCCTTCTGAGCACCCACCAAAGAACAAAAAGAGGCAAGGCGCAACACATGTTAATCATTTTCCTCTGCTTCCCCATGAGTCTCCTCGGCATCCTGACACGCGTCATCATGACTGAGAGGCTCATTGCCTTCCATCACCTTGTCGAGGTTGGCTGTTCCTGCATTTGTCTCCACTTCAATTGGGTCACTGTCAACCAAGGGAGGGATAACAGGGGGCAAATTAACCTGCAGACCAGGCTCAATCTCCCGCTTGATACCCAGAGAATCCTCGGCCGAGGAGCGCTCACTGCTGTGAGAGGGGTTGGGCACAATGCAGGAAAGAGGGGCAACTTGGTTGTCTTCTTCCGTCATCAGAATGGTGATCTGAGCAGAAATCAAAGGCCTATTCAAATTTCTCTGGAATTTAAAATGGGTAGATTGAAAGGCACTATTGGGAATCAGCTTGCGAGGAGGATTGCTGGGGGGAAGGTCCTCAGGAGAGGAAGAGAGGTTGATGGGAAAAAGAGCTGGGTTGGCACGAGGATTGACTGAGGGCCGCTTGCCATTGCCAGGGCGGTCACCCGAGCGAATCCGCTTCCCATGGCGCTTCATTTTTCCAACCCATGGAACAGACACAGAAAAATCAAAAGAACAGAGCCTAAAACCAGAGGAATGACCCAATTGAACCCGAGGCCCGGAAGTGCAGACAATTGAAGCCTGAGACCGAGAAGCAACACAGACAAAACTGATATTACAGATAACATACCACTTACCCCAAGCCACTGAACTAATTCCCCTGTGGAGCGCACAGGTGAATTCGAGGTGCTGCAAATTCAAACCCAAGCGAGCCTGAATCTTGCCTCTGAAGACCGACGCATTCACATCTTCACACCATAACTGAAAACCAAACCTAGAACCAGAGTCCTGAATGCTGGAGGTGGTATGAACGTATGGAAACACCATGTATTTAACCATCAACAGGCAGCTTCGAAGCGCGTCCGACATTAATGTCGCTTGTCCTGCAACCATAGAAACATTCCCTCTGCGAGCGAGTGTGATCTGGGACGCCACGCTGCTTAGCAGGTGGCAGTACCTGGGTTCTTTATGTTGCACGAAGACCATTAAATGCCAAACCGTCACCCAGATCCGGGAGTGCATCTTCGAGATCAGGCCTTTCCTCCTGCACCAGTTTTTTGAAGTCAAGGAGTTGAGATTCAGATATTAGATTTGTTGGTGATCCAACAAGAAGATGCTGTCCACTGTCGACTCCCAAATTAGCTAAGAGGTCCGCAACTTTGTTCCCATCTCTTCTAATGTGGGTGAAGGAGATCGCTCTGTGAAAGCCAATCCATCGCTCAATATGCAATAGCCGTTGAGCCATTCTCCAACTATTGCTGATCTTAGAGGACGGGGATCCCTGAAGGATTCTCGAGACCATTTGGATGAGGATTTGAGAGTCTCCCTCTATGAGGAGCGGGAAAAGATTCCTGTCTTGTGCTATTAGAAGCCCTTGCCAAAGACCTTCTAGCTCAACAGAGTTGTTAGTGTCCCATCCATGTGAGCCCAAGAAGGTTATGATGTTGTCTCCTTTATAGTCTCTGATAGTTCCTCCAAATCCAGAATTCCCTGGGTTACCCTTTGAGGCCCCATCAAAGTTAAGTTTATACATATCTCTTGGAGGAGGTGACCATTTCACCGATGAGGGGGATTTTGGAGGCTTTGTTCCTTTGATCAACTGGTCTTGCTTTCTGAGGAAGTTCCAGTTGTTCCAGATTGATTGTTCCTGGGGGAGGGTGGGGAGATCCTCTTGGTACCATGTTTTCAGAGATATGATTTCTTCAATGTTTTGATTTATGATTTTCCATATCTCATCCAATGATTTGGATTGGTTTTTGAAGATTCTACCGTTTCTCTCTTTCCAAATGGTCCATGTTACAAAGCTTGGAATGAGTTTCCAGAGAAAATTTAGGATTTTTCTTTGATAGGGGTGGGGGTCCCAGTTGCGTATTGTAGCCGTTATGTCTCCACTCGCCCCTGCCTCTTTCTGACAACAGAAATTTATTTTTTGCCATAGCTTGTATGCCAACGTGCAGTGATACCAGAGGTGTTCAATTGTCTCCTCTTCTTTTTTGCAGATGAAGCATATGGAGGGACCAATGAAATTTCTCTTTCTTAAATTTTCCCAAGTGAGAATCCTTTTGTGGTAGAGGAGCCAAAGAAAGGTAGAGATTTTTTTCCAAAGGGAGGGGTCCCATATCTTACTCCATAGCATATCGGGCCTGATTTGGTCTTTGATAAGTAAATTATAAGCTTCTCTGGCAGAGTAGGTACCTCTTTCTTCATATCCCCATATGAGAATGTCTTTTTCCTCGGAGTACTGTATTTTCCTTTTTATTAGTTTTGTGTCTAGAGTTTGTTGTTCTTGCATAGTCCCTTGAGTGATGATCTGAGATGCTTTGAGCCATTCTCTATTGTCGTGCTGGGCGGTATTGCTCCAGAAGTTCCCAACCTTGTTTAGGGTATGTAGAGTCTGTTCCGAGGGAACAATATGTGGGAAAAGGTCCCTGAGTTTGGGAAACTGTTGCCAAGAGTCATCCCAAAATCTGGCCTGGTCACCGCTTTTCACTTCCCAAAAACTGTGCTACTGAATGAGGTTCCTGTGTAATTTTGCTGAGTTCCATATAATTGAACCATTACAAATCTCTGAAATTCTGATGAGTTCCTCCCTAGGACAATTTCCCACATACTTGGCTGTCCATAAAATAGCCCAAGGAGTAGGGGGCCCGAGAGCCATTTCCACCAGATCTGAGCTCCCATAACCGCATTGCTGTGAGTGGGATCTCTTAATCCAATGCCGCCTCCTTTTTTTGGAAGACAAGCAGTTTCCCATTTGACAAGAGCCCATTTGCGATGAAGTCCACTGCTACCCCAGAGAAAAGCCCTTTGGATAGATTTAAGTTCTTTGAGAACCCAATTCGGAGCTGCCAGGATGGAAAAAAGGTAAAGGGGCATGGCTTGAAGGACAACTTTAATCAAGACGAGACAACTAGCCATATTAAGAGATCTATGAGTCCATGAGGAGAGTCGAGCTTCCATCTTGTCTAGGAGGGATCTCCAAGAGGAGTGCTTCAAGCCGGAGGCTATGAGGGGGGCTCCCAGATAAGAGGAGGGGAGTTTGGTTGAGGAGAATCTTAGGATGCGTAAGATGGCTGGCTGAATAATAGAGGGAGTATGAAAAAAGAAAATTTGAGATTTGGACTGATTTATAGAAGTGTCAGAGGCTTCTGAAAAATCTGATAAAAGAGATTTGAGATGCCTGGCCTCCTGGACTGAGGGGTTACCGTAAAGCATGTTGTCATCCAAAAATTGTTGATGGGTGAAAACAGGGGAGTTGTGAAAGGAGAGGCCTTTGAGACGGGAAGTTTGCTGAGCATGTTTAATACTTCACCCTAGACCTTCCACCATTATGATAAAGAGGAAAGGGGAGAGGGAGTCGCCTTGCCTGATGCCACGGGTGGGATGAAAGGTCTCGGAGGGTATGCCATTAATTAGAACAGAGAAAAAAGAGGATGTTATGAGGCTCATAATCCATCGAACCCAAGAAGCATTAAAACCAAAAGCCAGAAGAATCTTTTCAATGTATTGCCAACTGAGGTTGTCAAAAGCTTTGGAGAGATCAAGTTCGAGAAGCATACCTGGCTTCTTGGAGATCTTCAAGGAGTGAATTATTTCATGCGTAAGGATGATCCCGTTCGTGATTTGCCTGCCTTCCACGTATCCAGATTGTTCTGGCGAGATGATCAGAGGAAGCAAAATCTTTAGTCTGGTGGCTATAATTTTTGAGACTATCTTGTAAATTATGTTGCAGAGAGCTATCGGTCTGAACTTATCCGGCTTACAAGGCTTCTCCATCTTAGGAATTAGGGCTATGAAAGTAGCATTTATCCCTGGAAACATCCAACGAAGAGAGCGAGACTCTTCCACAACCTGCCAAACCTCATTCTTGATTAGGTCCCAGAAGTTGTGGAAGAAGTTGGAGGTAAAACCATCCGGTCATGGGGCTTTGCCAGCTTTTAGTTGTCTTACTGCTGTTTCCACTTCTTGAAGATCGACAGATTTGAGGAGCATCTGATTATGCTCATCTGAAATGAGTTTGGGGATATTGCTTGTGATATTTTGAATGGCTTGAGAACGGTCACTGATTGGTTCTCTGTGCACCTGCTTAAAGTAGTTTAGGAGTTCGGTCTCTATATCTTCATGTTTTTCAACTCTGGTGCCCTGCTCATTTTGGATGTGGGTGATATTGTTGTGCATTCTGTGCTGTATTGTAGTGCTATGAAAGAATTTGGTATTTTTTTCACCATCTTTAAGCCACTTGATTCTTGATTTTTGCGTCCACAATGTTTCTTCCTGCTTTTCCTTTTCCATAAGTTTCAGTTCAAGGGTTTTTTCCTGTTCTGCAAGGTCATCAGATCTGCCAAGAGTGATGATATTTTGTTGTAGTTGCTTCATGTCCTATTCAAAGTTTTCTTTCCCCTTGAAAAATATTGCCGAATGAAGTTCGATTCCAGTGCTTGATATTTCCTTTAAGGTACTTGAGTTTTTGTTGAAATTGGAACATTTTGGAACCTGGAAATGAATGA
Organism: Pinus taeda; assembly: GCA_000404065.3. Lineage (NCBI taxonomy): Eukaryota > Viridiplantae > Streptophyta > Pinopsida > Pinales > Pinaceae > Pinus > Pinus taeda. The sequence continues at coordinate 63,530 of APFE031220090.1, forward strand.
AAGCTTTTCCATTCTATGCTAATGAACTTATGAAAATCTGGATGAGTCAGCCAAAAGGCTTCAAAGCGAAAAGGTATGCGAGTATTGTTCCCCGGTCGAGACCAATGAAGTGAAATGGGCCAATGATCGGAGCCAGTGAAGGGCAAGATGGAGGCTGCAAAATCACCCCCAAGATGAATAACATTATCTGAGAGAAGAGACCTGTCCAACCGAGATGCGATTTGGAGGCTTCCTTCTTGTCTGGTGTTCCATGTAAAAACTCCATTATTAAAAGGGAGATCGATGAGCCAGTTATTTTGAATAAAGTCCTTCAAGAGCGATCCTTCTTGAGAGCTTCTACCCCTGCCTCCTCTCCTTTCATCCAAACTTGTAATCATGTTAAAATCACCACTTGCAATCCAAAGTGGCAGTGGTCTGTTCTGATTAAGAGCCGAGATGGAGTTTAGGATCTCTTCTTTTCGTTGAGTTTCCTGTGGGAAATAAACATTGGTTAAGAGTCCATATTGGTTTGTTCCTAAAATGTGAAAAGTTGCTTGAAGGAAGTTCCTGTGAGCATGAAAGTTGGTGAGATCCATAACTCTGGAATCCCATAGAATGGCGAGACCTCCTGAAGCTCCATTTGCATCAACTGCTATATTGTGACTTCCAGGCCAGAATCTATTGGCTAGTCTATCAAGTACGTTGGAATCGCACTTTGTCTCTTGCAAGAATAGAACCTGAGGGTTTTCTTGCTTTAACATGTTTTTGAGGAGTCGGGTTTTCCTGGGGCCATTAAGACCTCTAATATTCCAAGAGATTAGATTCATTGAGAAAGACTGATTTTAGGACTAAAGTACTTAGTTAACTTGGCATACCTGCCAGAATCCACTAAGATTTGCCCCACCTTGATTGTTCTTTAAAGAATGGTTTTTCTTCCTCGCTTTTTAATATCTTTGGCAATGAGTCTTCTGTCCCAAGGGCTTCGAGTTTGAATACCTAGAGATTTTTGCCTCTGTGCCCTTGATAGGAGTTCTTCCAGGTTTTTGAGCTGTCCGGCTGGAATATTGTCAAAATTATTGGTTGTGCATGCCTTTTCAAGGCCCGGAAGATCTAAATCCCCAATATCTATTGTGTCTGTTTCTTCATCCATAAATTGAGAATAAACTTGCTCTTCCATTGGTTCTTCTTCTGTGCCGATAGCTATGTTTGGGATCTTCAGTTGCCTATCTTGGGTGCTCCATAATATATATTTTTGTTTATCTGAGGTCAAAGCTTCCTTACCATGAGTATCTGTTGGTGACAAGGTGGATCCTCCTTTTTTTGGGTTGTCATCGTTCTTAGGTTCTGGCTCTGACAAATTCATTTGAGTTTCCGATTGATCTGCTAGGGCCTCAAAGCTGTTGCTTGTGGATGTCTTTGGTTGACTGGTTTGCGCTGCTTTTGGTTTTGGGGCTTGCTTCTTATGCGCTCTTCGGCGATTAGCCACTTTGATGAAGCCATTTCCTTCATAGGCTTCCGGATCCGAAACAGGGGAGGGTTTCTGAGTTAAAGGGCAGTCTCTGAATAAGTGCCCAAGAGCATGCCATCTTTGACATCGAAAAGGCACATGTTCATAGTCAATAATTTGTAACCAATCCTTGTCAAAGTAAGAGATATTTACCGCATCTGGAAGAGCTTGATTGAGATCCATATAAACACAAATTCTGGTGTAAGAGGTATATCTACCTGTCTTCGTTTCTTTTGCAGTTTTGACAAACTCACCCAGGGTATTTCCTATCGCTTTCAAGGATTCTTCCTCCCAAAAGTCCGCAGGGAGTGAATATAAGCGGATCCACACTGGAGCCCAGTTGAGGTCCACCGTATCTAGGTTGAATCGTTCTACCCAACCTTTGAGAAACAATCCAGCAACATTGAAGAAGTAAGGGTCGCCATCCAGGACCCTATTTTTGTCCTCCAAACAATTGAAAATAGCTGTGAAAAAACCTTTCGGTCCCAGCCGCAAGGTGATGTGCCCCTTTGGGTGCCATTTCGTGTTTATCCAACTTCGCAGTGCTTTTTCGGTTGGCCACAACCCTATGAAATTCCCTATTAGAGAATGGTCTTTCATAAACTGTATTCTTGCTTCGATGCGATGTCCTGGCAGCTCAACTCTTGGTCGAATCGCAACAACTGGTTTGCATGTAGCAGAATGAACTTCTCTCACCTTTTCTCCTTGTTTTGCTTGCTGGTTTTCCAGATCATAGTTATCCCCATTCTGGTTTGGGGCTTCATTCTCTGCCAGGTGCTCAGACATTTCATTGTCGTTTTGTGGGGGAGGTTCTTCACCTCCCCCCAATTGGGGTTCCATAAGGAGTGTACCCACGGTCCTTTAAGGAGAAGGATCTATTTCAGTCCTTGGGTTTTAAACACAACAGAATGACAGAGCTTGCTGTCACTGCAAATGCAGAGAAACAGAGCCTGCCCTCGCTACAGGTGCTCAAAACCTAACCTCAATAAGAAACCCACTTGTTCCTATTTGGTCCATAATTCAATATTAAATTGATGTACATGATATATTTAGTTCATTTTAAGTATTAAAGCGACTTCCATCATAGTAATATTGTACTTATTTCCTTAGTCTATGAAACTAGAATTCAAAATTGTTATTTTGTAAAAGTTTACTTATTGAATGTTCTTAATTGAATTTCTTATGTTAAAAAATTGATTGAGACATTTCATAGCCAACTAAATTTAGGAATGTTCATAAAATTATACAAACTTGTATAAAAACATATCATTAATTATTTTTTGGTATCTTAAATTCCAATACATATGACTTATATCATGTGTTATGACTAAGTTGTTGTAGATGAGCTCAAAATAAATAAAATTTAATAAAACAAGTTATTAGTTGAACAATACAAGTTGAAGATATTTTTTAAAATTGAATTTAAAATGTATTTCAAACATATTTGTGTATTTTAATTGAACCATGAACATATATTTTAGTTTATTTTAAGTATCAAAATAACCTTCATCATTGTCTAAGATTGTACTTATTTTCATAGTTTATTTCTTGAGAAGTCAAAGATGCTATCTTGTTACCTATGTATGATAATAAACTATACATATGAAAATATATACAAATTAAATTATACACATGAACATCCACAAACTAAAATAACAAGAATCCATAAACTGAAATAACATTCATGTGTCCATAGATTGTCCATTTATGAAGATATACAAAGTATGTACATCACATGTGAATATGCCCTATGAATGGGGCCTAGAAATATACAAACTTTTTATAATCCACTCTAGAAGGTATCGCTTCTAAAACTCTTATGTGTGTTCTATTGCATAGAGTGACCATCCATAATCTGGTACTGAAATATAACACATTCAAATTCAAAGTAATTAAAACATTATTTTTACAAATATAAATAATCTGGAAATAAATGATTTTGAATTGTGCATTTAAATAGTGCCCTACCTATGACTCAATCGAGTGAAAATGGAAGTTAGGTGGGATGGGTCACTAATCGATATGGGCTTGGTTCTCCCCTGGTTGTGGCTCAATGTCTTCATACCCAACATCCCACTTATGTGTTCACATAACTGCAACATTGGCACCTCTTTTCATCCTGGGCTCTGTACACAATGACAAAGACAAATTATAATTAGTCTATGAATTAATTAACATGCATACATGTAACTTAAAAAAATAAAATGTTGAAATCTTAAGAATACAAAAATTCACCTCAATTATTAGTCCATGAATGTTATGAGGTGGAGGTGGAGGTGGAGGAGACTGAGCCATCAAACCATGCACTAGAGGAGGCTACTCTAGCTAGTCAACTACCTCCTTAGATGACTTCAAAAGTTGATTTTTGTATCTAGGTTGTGCATGCATGTTATCATGAAATTATTAATATAAATGCAATCCTAGACAAACTTATTAATATAAAAAATGTACAATTTGATGATTGGAGTCAAAATTTTCACATATATGTACCAGGTCTATGTCACGTGGGATGTACACCCTCCAAGTGTCACAAATGGTATCACGACATGTATGTGCATATGAAAAAGTTGGTCATGCCCTAGAATCTTGAGATATGAATCATCACCTAATGAAACTAGTGGGCCACGAGGCAATGAAGGTGGTCTGCTAATCTCTCCACTCAATGTGACATTTGCAATAGCTAATGTCCTTTGCATGCTATCTGCAATGGTATGCCTAGTCTCAGTGCCAAGTTGTGATGACTGCTCTATCTCTATCAACAATACCATCCTCTAAGATGGTCATGGTAACAATATAGGAGGTGGTGCTACATGCACAGGGTCCCTACGAGCCCCTACACGTTCATAATTATGTCCCAAACTGGGTCCATAAAACTCAAACCCAGTGTTGGTGTAATTTGACCTCATATGTGGCACAAACTCTGCACATATATGATTAGCAAAGTAAATGGGGACTTGGTCATGGTAGCGGAACTATCCCCAGGGTCCAATGAATTGATCATAAACAAAAGGGGCCGCATTAATGTAGTTAAACTATTTAGCAGAATCTAACTAGGATGTCTAGCATGACATTCCCAAGGGATGTCAAACAACTCCCTAAAAATATCAATGTTCTTGGTGGCATATTTCATCACCTTCCAAGTATGTGGGCCTCTAACCTCTAGCCTCCTAATCCTATGTATGGAATATAGGAGATCACTTTGTGGGCCCACCCATTGGTATGTCTCAATCAACTTGTTGATGTTACCCAACATTAGAGACAAGCTACGCATAGTAGATGAACTCGCAGAGATTTTATCCAATGCTCAAGTGATCGATGTTTGTTGGCCCTAACATCCTCAATTGTGATACTAGATATAGCATTGTTACAGAGAGGGATCGACACTGCACTTTGATCCTTGCCTTCACCCTATTAAGGGTTTGCAAATAATAAACATAATTTAACACACACACACACACACACACACACATATATGTATATGTATATGTATATGTATATGTATACATACATACATACATACATACATACATACATATAATAAACTAGAAGCATAATATAATATACATTAAATTCAAACACATCAATTGAGAATGATTTAAAAAATAAAGACAATTTTGAGACATAAACACATAAAGTTTAAAGAAGATTTAAAATGCAAGATGGATACTTGCAATAGGTGAAGAAGGTCCATTGTCTGTAGCAAGATCATCAACAGAGACATAAACAATGCCTATGACACTCTAACTTGTCTCATAGCTTGGATCTATCAGTGGAACAAACACTCTAGTATGGCTATGTGGTCTAGCCCAACCATGTATAACATATCCCCCAAAACTCCAATAGTAAATGGTTGGGGGGTGTATGAGAGATGGCTATGCAAATTACATTTAATACATATAAACTAATCCAATAAAAAATGTTGACAATGAAAGAATGAACTGACAAAAAAGACATTTATAAACTCAAGTAGAATAATCTAAGCTAAAGTCTTAAACTAAATATAGTCACTATTTTGATATATTATCAACCAAAGTATTGAGTTCCATGTAAACAAAATTGAAAAATGTGCTCTCGAAAATCTAAATTAAACTTTTTCCCATTTATAAATAATGCATTTTATTCATAGAGAATAAATATGTAGATATATGAAAAAAATTGAAATAAACCTATTCGAAAAACTAATAAAACTTCATGCCAATTAAATACTCCATAAGACAAGTCCTTATAATGTTTTATTTCGACACATGACATGTACTAGGTGCAAGAACATAAAGACTATATTTCTGGTGCGGCACACTACATAATGAAATGGCATGGTACAAATTAGAAAAGAGTCAAAATGATTATATATTCACTTTAAACATATTTTTCATCATGGATTTAATGTATGTATCAATGATGACTTGTTGAAACTTAAACACACACACACATATATAATACAATTGTGCTATGTTGTATTATATAGTTAATTTTTTTATAGGAAGTGTAAGTTACAAAATCATTACTCAACTAATAGATTTAATAAGGGTGAATACTAAGACATATCTAGTTATCATGTATCATTATATTAAATGAATATGAGAATACGAGTAATGAAAATTTCAAGGAAAATTACAGTTTATAGATCAACTCGACTCTTAAAAAAGTTGTTGAGTATCACCCATTTTATGTTAAATTATGAAGAACACATTATGTTGAATAGTTATAAAACTATGTTAAATTTTATATATATGTGTGTGTGAGAGAGAAAAATGTTATAACTATAACTATGTTATATATCTAGTTATGTTGTGTGTGTGTCTATATATATATAGTTATAGTTATGTTATACTTTATTTCGTGTATATATATATATTATATATATATATATATATATATATATTATATATATATATATATATATATATATATATATATATATATTTTAATAGTTAAAATTTAATTAGAAAAAATTGCCTTAGAATTTTAATTAAGTACAATTAAATTTATAAAACAAATTACTATATTTATCATTAAAAACAATTTATTTAAATTTAAAATAAAAATGAAATAGAATTTCTTATTTGATTTAATAGAGGTTTACCATGAGCAACCATATTCATTATGTCAATTTAAAATTCCTAATTTATTTGTTTATTGGATTTCTATAGTTTAATTGTTTTTGGTTTTGAAATTTTGTTGGGCATATATGTTTGAAATTTAAAATTCATTTTTAATGAAAAAAACAATTGTCTTTTGAAAATTCACTTCACTAAAATCTTGAAATAAAAACTTTAAAACATAAAATAATTAAAAATAAAATTTATCATAGAAAATATTTATAGTAAACATGTTAATATTGTAGATAATGTATACAAAAAAATTATTAAAGCCTAATCTATAGTTTTTTCTTGGCGGTTTTCTAAGTTGTTTTAAAGTGCTTTTTTGGTGGTTTTCATGGTGACTTTCAGGTCTTTTATTTTTTCCAGTTTTTATATGCTAGTTTTTTTTCAAATTAATTAATTTTATTTTGTAGAAAAAATTTAAATAAAAGAGACAAAAATGATAGGAAACCTACCTCGACTTGAGCCTTTGGGTCGTTCACAGAGTTTATGGGTAGATAGATTGAGTTCCGAGTCCATCCGAGTGGAGCTTAGAAATATTTTATCAAATTCCTTTTCCTCTCGCGGTCTAAGCAAAATGACTTGTACGTGTCACGGAAAGGGTTTTTGAAGTAGAAATAACGCTCGATCAAGTTATATCTTTCGATCGACCTAATGTTTCGATTGAGCCATTAACTCGGGTTAGAAAATGACTCGATCAAGAGTTTGTTTAAATGCTTGATCAAGCTATTTTTAAGTGCCTCAAAAGCTCAATTCAACACTTAAAAATTTCTCTATCAAGCACTTAAAATTTCTTGATTGAGCATCCATTTTTCAGAAAAACACGCCCTCATTTCACCAAAAAGTGTAACCTAGCTACATGATTTGACCTTGTTGGTAATAACTCAGTTGATACCATTAAAGGAAAAGGATTTTTGTTTCTAAAAGAAAAGGTCAAGGCTGAGAATTGTTAAGTTATGGTATGTTCTATGCTTATAATAGTTTACTTCTTTTTCTTATTATATTCCACCAATTAGCAATCACATGTACATAAAGTAAAGTGCAGATAGAACATTAAACGATCGACAGAAAACAAGCCAAGACAAGAGACACAAGATGTGGCGGCTAGCCAGGGAGAAACCCCACAATGTGTGGGGAAACCCTTTGATCAAATCTTCTTTTATATTCAATAATTTAGCAGAGAGAAATAGTACAATGAATCTGATTCATATCAGCAGTAGCAAACACTAGATCAGCAGCATCAGCATTAGCGGCTTCATTATCAAACTAGGGCAGACGATATCTCACAAACCGACCGTCGGATTAACTTCATTCCACCACCAAAAGTTTCGGCTTCCAGAGGAGGTTCAGATGAACCTACAACGTAGTTCAGATGAGGAGATATTCTAGGCCATGCAGGTCAATCTTTACTTTTGTAGTTGCAGCTTCAGTTTCAACAGTTTACGGCTTCAAACTAGGGCAGTTGATATCTTGCAAACCGTTCATCGGATTGACTTCATTCCACCACCAGAAGTTGCGGCTTTCAGAGGAGGTTCATATGAACCTACAGCGCAGTTCCAAAGAGGAGATCTTCTAGGCCTTGCAAGTCAATCTTTACTTCTGTAGTTGCAGCTTCAGTTTCAGCAGTTTCCGGCTTCAAACTAGGGCAGTCGATATCTTGCAAACCGTTCATCGGATTGACTTCATTCCACCACCAGAAGTTGCGGCTTTCAGAGGAGGTTCAGATGAAACTACAACACAATTCCAAAGAGGAGATCTTCTAGGCGTTGTAAGTCAATCTTTACTTCTACAGTTGCAGCTTCAGTTTTAGCAGTTTCCGGCTTCAAACTAGGGAGAGAGAGAGACCCATTTCAGTGCAGTAGAGAAGAGACTCATATCTGCATAGTAGAGAGAGAGAGATGTGATGAGATGAGTGAGTCCAAATGAGGAAAATTCCTCTTATATTTATACACAATGATGGTGGGTCAATAGATGCGACTGTTGGGCTTCTGAGCCTACATGAGTTGTAGGTCTGCTTGATAATAATTCCATAATAAAAATAAATTCATATCTCCATGAATACTTATCAGAATCAGATGATATTTATATCAATCCTACACCTCTCGACGAGAGGAATCTAATAAAAATATTATCAGCCATGAATAAGATGACCCACATGAATTTTTTCCCTGGTTTCCAATTTTAACACTCCCTCTCAACCACGGAGAACTTCATCTGCAATCTGTCTATCGGTCATTACTATTCATCCATCAAATGCACTGCCCTGTATAGCCTGACCCTTGCCCTGCTCTGCTCAATTCTGCCTGATCTGCTTTGACTTGTTCTGCCCTGTACTGATCTGTATTGTTTT
>APFE031220095.1:7471-33651 GCA_000404065.3 Pinus taeda
GTCTTGGGTCACCCTGCCTTGGCTTTGTCCTTTGGGCTTTGGATTTGCAGATCCAAAGTCTCGCTTCTTCTGTTTGAATTTTTGCTCGATTTTGACAGCGTATCGGTATGCTGTGCCGAGTGTGGAGATGTTGAAGAACTCCATCTCTTCCTAGATGTATCTGTGTAGGCAGCCACGATATTTGAGTACCAGATGTAGCTCAGAATCTTTGATACCCAGCTGTGTGCGAAGGGTATGAAAAATGTTTGTGAACTCTGGTACATCTTGGTCTCGTCCCTGCCGCAGTGTGGTCCATCTGATGTATTTGTCCTCATATCTTTTGACAGGGTAGTACTGCTCCTTGATAGCATCTCAGAATGAATCTCAAGTGGGTGCGGCTGAAAATAGTGAGCCTGTGCTTTCATCCTTCTGCTCGCAGTAGGTTTCCCACTAGTCCTTGACGTGGGGGGTTGCTTTGAGAAGAGCGAAAACAATCTTTTCCCGACTTGAAAATTCATGACCAGAAAAATAACCCTCTAGCAGATTTAACCATTTATCTACTGCATCTGTGTCTATTTTACCCTCGAAGATGGGGATTTCAAAATTCACTTGTACCTTAAAGAGCGTGGCGTTTCCAGAGTAGTTGTTGGAAGCCGATGCATCACCTCTAGGTAGCCGCTGAAGGATCTGCGCAAAGCTATCCATCATTGCGTTCCTTTGCTACTCGAGCGCTTCTTTGAGCAAGATTTTGATAGGATCTCCTGCCCCCTCGTCTTTGTTCTCATCCGCCATGGGAGGCCATCGGGATTTTCGAAGCTGGTCTTGCAAAGGTTCGACCAGCCATTTGGATCACTCTGGTGCTGGATATAGGAAACAATTCAACTCCTTGGCTATCTTACAATGAATAAAATTATGGGTATTGCCCGAATCAATCAACACTATGTCCTTCTATTTTGATAGTTTGAGGAGTGGTAATTCCGGCCAATGCATTACAAGATATGGTCAGATTCATTTCTTCTTTATCTAGGGTTTGTTCTTGGTGTATATCCTCTTCTTTTGACATTTCTTGTTCCTTTTCTTCCTCCTCTTCACAATCTATGTAAATTAACTTCTTCTTAGCACACCTATGACCTTTAGTGTATTTTCTATCATAACTATAACTAATCCCTTTTTCTATTTTTTCTTCCAATTGTTGTGGTGTCAATCTTGTAGGTTGTGGAAGGTTAGGGGCAACAACACTTCCATAGTTGTGAGTGGTAGGCTTCCTTGTTTCCATAATTTTGCTTTCCATTTTTCTTTCCAACCTGAATGCCTTCTCCAATGAATCAGTTTCCCAAAGGCAAACCTCATGTTGGATGTTGTCCTTTAAAGTCCCTATGAACACATCAATCCTATGCTCCTTTGGAATATCTTTTACCCTTATGTTCAATTTTTGGAAGTCTTCAATGTGCTCCATCATTCAACCCTTTTGTTTGAGACTTATCAATTGGCTAAAAAAAGTGTTGCTTTTTGTATCCTCATAATTTGCTATCATTTCTTCCATATAAATTGCCCAAGTGACAATTTGTTTACGAGAGAAAAGCCATCGATACCATACAAACTGATTTGGTTCCAAATATAAAGTTGCAATACATACCTTTTGTGTGTTTTGCACATTATGGAGATCAAAAAATTGCTCCATCTGTACTATCCATGTTCCGGGATCCTTCCCATCGAACTTCCTCATATCGATCTTTGGAACATGGTGGGTCTTCAATCCAACATTAGAGTCTATGAACTCATGATTAACATTTATTTTTTCTCATCATGAGTTTCCTTTACTACCTTTTCTTTGTTTGTAAACATTTCTTGTAGCAACTGTGTCAAATCTGTCTTCAAATCGTCCATTTTCCCTTCCATCTTAGCTTCCAAACCATCCACCTTAGCTTCCATGGAATTAATCTTAGCTTCCTTATATTTCTTTAAACTATCCATTTTATCTTCCACATATTTCTTTAAACCATCCATATTAGCTTCTGTTACTTTTTGTGAGAGTGAATTTTGTTGCACTTGGTCTCGTAATTTTGATATATCATGTTGCATTTCTTCCTCTTTTTTCACTTTGTAAGAGCTCAATATTGATTATGTTGTATCTCCATAATTGTGGCTCTCTAGGATTTGAAATTACTTCTATGATAGTCCTCTGAGTCCTCTTTACAATGCCACCAGTCTGATCAAAATTGGATTCTCCAAGGAAGAGTTATTCCCAATCTCCTGAGATGACCAAATTATATAATGTTTCAGTAGAGCAGACTTGTGGGACGTACTACGTGTCACTGTGTCGACCTTCGAATCTAAAAAATATACACAGAAAACTACAATCCATCCTCATTTTGTAAATTATGAAATTTCATTATGATGCTCAGAGAGAAAGTTATGATGATTTTCCCAAGGTCACATGTTTAGAATGTAATTTGGGATTCTGCAAAACTATAACTTCCTCAGATTATATCTTTGAAAATGTAGCGACACAAGATTTGAAATTCATACCTGAGCTTCATTACAATTTTGTTTCAAATGGGTTTTAATTGCAAAGTCTAACCCTTCGTAGAAAAAAAATTATAGTGAAAATTTCATGATGACCTATTTGAGATGAAATTATGGAGCTTTCAAAAACCCTAACTTCCTCACATCATATCTCCGAAACTATAGCGAGACAAGATGTGAAATTGGGACTCAAGGTTTAGACTGATTTCTTCTCAAATGGGTTTGTTTTTTAGCTTTTGAAACTTCGTAGCAAAAAGGTTATAGAGAAAATTCCATGATGGCCTATTTGGAGCAGCAAAACCCTAGAATCCAAAGCTCTGAAACCAAATGTTATGAAAACAGCTCACAAAAAGATAGAAAAGAAATATAAACACCTTATAATTCAGCCTCTTCGAGGGGGCAACCTCCTTTACGTTACACAAATGAACAATTCTTAGATGATACGCAAGACCTCCTTTCTATATATAGGGGTCTAAGGGGTCATAATATAATCGGAGCCTACATAATAATAATAATATAAGGTTACAACAATAACAATAGTGGGCTTCTATGGGGCACAATAATAACAATATGGAGACTACATCGACACAACGATAATAAGGGGGTTGCACTAATAATAATAGGGGTTACACTAGTAGTATAGGGACCTAACACAACCATTTTAAGGCAAGCTAATAAAATACCTTGATGCTCTCACTAAATTCTTATGACAATCAAGAAACAAGCTATAGTATCTTACAAAACAGGGGCGCAGAATCGAGAAAGAAATTTCTCAATGAGAAAATGGGGGTAGGGATGAGGAAACATTAATATATAAGCAGTCGAGTGTGCTAAAAAACATAGTGAACAATACAATGCTTATAATACCAATACGGAATAGTGGTGTGTGGTTCCACTGCAAAGTGATACACAACATTCAACACAACTGTGATACACATTCACTAGCATTCAACATCATTCAACGCAAAGTCACCAGCATTCAACATCATTCAACTATATTACTGCAGTCCACTATATGGGCGCTAATCATAGTGTCATTAATGGTCGATTTATCATCAGTGGACATGAAAGGTCCATAGAATCATTCACAAGATCAATTGTCATGGCCCCTATCTTAGCATCATTGATCTGCATATTTATGACCATTTTATCCATTAGTCTCCTTTAATTTTTGACAAAATTCAATTAAAATGAATTTCGGTCTGTCTGGATTTCAGAATGCTCCTGTAACAGGCTTTAAATAGGTAGACATTTGGGAATACCAAGTGCTTCTTTACCAAAACATATGTTTTCAAATCAAGGAGAAATAAAGGGCATTACTGTGCATAAGATAGAACATGTGTTCTTGAATAATTGTTTCCTTGGTCTCTGTTTCTAGAATGATTACAGTCAGATTTGGAATATGCAGGAAATGGGATCCAAGAGAAGATTGAAAAATTGACAAGCAGTGAATAACACTAAAAAAGACAGTTTGGTAACCAGTGGGAGGCTTTAGATACAATAATTGATGCGTTCAACTGTGGTACGACACATACCATTCAACTGAACCGTAGTTATATTAATGGACAACGTGGAGGTGAGGGTTGTTATTATGTCAGCCGAACGTTATTTATGACAACAGTGGTATGGGGAGTTAACCAGAAACCGGTATGCATGGATTTCAAAATACTAGCACAATGCATGGATATAAATGCATCGTTGCATATGCATTCAACATATGAACCATCACACATAACAGAAGGACAGACTCACTGCTTCATTCATCGTTGTGGAATTCAATACAACTCCAAGTTGCTTTGTATTCCCTTTGATCTTCAAATCTAGGATAAGCTAGTATGGCCAGAGCTTAATGGAAATATTTTTGGAGAGAAGTAGGAACATAGACGTTATGGAAAGGATTGTCAAACACATATGAGAAATACATAGCATAAGAAACTCAGACCTACAGACCTGACACTCTCATACCATGTTAAACTCACATGGAATGCAAACAAATATATGAAATATAAGCATTAGATTGCATCTATTATTCACACTGATAAATATTTATAATACATTGTACATGATTGTTGGATTCATCTTCTAACGTCTCTTGGACTTCTGTGGCTGTTCACATTCCACACCAACCCATAGAGGATTAGGTGTCCAACAGTAAGAACAATTATTTGAGAAGACCTTTGGTGACAAGTTTGTTCTCTCCATCTTACTTGATGAAGCCTAGATGCACTCTCAACTCTCATGTCCTGAAATTTGACTATGCATACATAGTACTCCTAAACTAAATTTCTTTACTTTGATATACAAGCATCAAAAGGATCACTCTGCTAGGCCAACTATAGTGTGCACTTTGTGGTGCAGATGTTAAACCAAATACAAAGTGAATGAAAAAAAAATATACTATGTTGTTTTGAATGAACGTGTGGTCACAACACTTGCTCTGTTTTTCTTTCCCACATTTGGTCTCATTGCAGTTTTTGTGCTATGCCATCACACAATGAATCAATGTAGTTTATGTGTTATTCCATCACAGAACAAATCAACAAAGGGAAGTGTGAAATGTAGTTCAAGGAATAGAATGCCTATTAATTAAACTCAAGAATTACAATAGTGATAGGCTATGGGGTGCTTGATTGGACATTCACCACATCCATCAACAAATTAGTCAAATTGGAAAGGAATACGGGTAAGCTTGGACAAGGCATTGCCAATGCCCATTCTTCTACCTATTCACTGAGCACTACAGGGTCAATCCAATGACATGGGCATGGAGCATATGGTTGTAGGTGAGATTACAAATAATGCCTTCTACTTTAATAACTTAGATCAACCAAAAATATTAGAGCAAACTAAAACACACAGTAAAATATTGTATGCTTGTAGCATGTGGTTTGCACATTATTTAATAGAGGAACGGAATATCAGTCATCTCATCAAGCTAGTAATTACCCAAGGAACCCAAAAGGAAATCCCATACAATCTTCATAGTGCTATAACCGTGTTTACAAAGCATAGAGTGTGTTCAAAACATAGTTTCCTGACAGAATAAGGTATTATGATGCCAATCTATTTTGCAATGACTAAGAGCTCATTTCCCGAAAAATACCATACAATATTGATGGTTTTGTAACCATGTTTACAAAGCACACAGTGTGTTCAAAACATAGTTTTCTCACAGAATGAGGTATTGTGATGCCAATGCATTTTGCAATGAATAAGAGTTCATTTCCTGACAAATATTCAACATAAGGACAATAGATTGATATAAATTTTGGATAAATAATATAAATAATAAATGTATATGAGATAGATTATGATTGATACAATACAATGTGATGTGTACTTATATATAGTGACTAGTCACAATTGTTGATAAGTCATGGCACAGGTAGTTTCATGGAGAAGGATAAGAGAAAAAAATCCCAAATACACATATGAAAAGATTACCACAAATGCATATTCCTAAACTAGCAATTGCCCCAAAGGTGCAAAGAGAGGCCAATAAATTTTTTAAATTGGAAAAATGGTATGAAGAAGGTATTTGTACATATGTATGCCATATGCCATATGTATTGACATATTTTAATTTATATACATAAGGGTGTTATTGTTGAACGTTGTTATTCCCTTGTGAGGGATTAGTACCATAATGACCTAGCATTTCCTCCCTACTACTATTGTGTGTGTATATATATATATATATATATATAAACACTAATTTGATATACCTCTAACAAAATACTAAAAATAGAGAATAAGTGAGTGTTGGAAACCACTATTTAAACTCAATTAAAATGATTTGTATTATAAAATCTACATTCTAAATTATATAATTAATTAACACTATTTTTTAATTAAAATGATTGGATTATAAAATCTACAGTCTAAATTATATTATTAATTAATACTAATATATATATCCTTATTTAAGTATTTTTGTGAGTGGTGTATCAAATATGTTATTTTTGATTTGGAGTATATATGAAATATAAATAGCACCACTTATCAGTTATATATATAGGGAGAGTTTGTTTTAATTTATATATAAATGATAAGTGGTGCTATTTTAATTTCATATATACTCCAAATCAAAAGAACATATTTGATACACCACTCACAAAATACCTAAAATAAGGAACAAAAACATAGTTTGCAAAATTTAATGGATAAAAAAGGCCATTAAATTACTCCTATTTTTTTTTTTTTAACCAGAATAATGAAATTTTGTAATGAAGATTAAGCCTCGGATGAACAAAAGCCATAAAAGAGATTTTCAAAAGGTAACTTAAACTATGGCATAAGAAAAAGGAAAACTTAAATGGAAACAACAAAGTTCGTAAAAACTGATAATTATACTTGATAGGAGGAAGTCAATTTCATTGTGTTAACAACTTCCAACATTCATATATGAAATAGTAGTCAAGCAAGAGGTAGGAGACATTGTAAACACCATTGATTATTTCGAGGAGCTGCTCAACCTCTTCTCTTCTCTAAAGTCCTTGTGAACAAGGAGACTCACAAGCTCACGAAAAGATAGTGGCAGAAAGCTTGAGTGTAAGGTTATTTTTTCTTGAACATAAAAGATCCCACTCCCTCTATTTAATTATTAAAATAAATGACAACTCTAAAATTAAACTCTTTCTAATTTATCTTAAAAACTAATTATGTTAAATAGATTCAAATAATTTTTGTTTGAGATTAAGGCTGTAATATAATCACGACGCTGAAATATCTACATATAATGTAAATTATGTTTTTATTATTATCAATATCAAAACATTTAATTTACTATAAATAATTATCATATAAAATTATTTGAATAATTCTATATAAATAGATTTGGTAATATAGGATGATTATTTTAATTTAATGAAATGAAGAAATTAACTTAATCCAAAATGCAAACTCATAACAATTATGCTTATATGATAACACTATTGTTGGATGCAGGAAGTATACTTAAGCAAACTCCTCAACACTTAATTTGTCAACCCGGGGGATCTGTAAACTTAGAGACTAAGCACAGGCAATGCCAGAGATGGTATGAATCTTTCTAATTTAAATCCCTACTTTCTTTAAAGGAAAGATTGCATAATCAAACTAAACAGAGAAAAGGCAACTTGAACCATCAAAATAATCTAAGACTGGAACAAAGAAGAATGCATTTGCAATAGGGAATTAAAGATAAAGGGCAATCACTCTAGCTAATTATTGTTTAACTACTGAGTATGTGTTTTTCGTTACTAGAGACATTTAGTAGTCTCATTACATGGGCCCTTAAACCTACTCCTTTAGATATTTCCTTCTCGCACTAATCTGTCCTTCACTATCGTAGTCTGCTTGCACTATTGCAGGAACAAAGCTTTATGCAGAGGTATAAATGGTGTCTTTACTAAAGGCTTTTTACTTCCTGCAAGGGCTTTAACTTTTTCAGGTTCAAAGCACTCAGATCCCATGGCAAGAAACTATTTCTTGCACTAGATCAGAGCTTCTTGCACTTAGCATTTAATTATTAAAATGAGTGCTTAGTTATTGCAAGTGCGATTATATTGTTAAATCAAATTGATCACATAAAAATGAATGTTTCTAATCTTGATAGAGTGTAGGAATAAAAAACAATCCATATACATTTATCTTGCCATAAGCATTTAATGAAAGAAAGAAGATTGTGGGAAGTAGACTTTTTGCATCAGCCCAACGTGCATTAGTGCAGGTTCATTTCTCCTGCTTGGAACAAGTGGGGAAAACCAACCAAACAAATCTATAGAAAAGGAAATATCACACTAACGTGCATTGGTGCAGGTTTATTTCTCCTGCTTGGATCAGGCGGGGAAAACAAACCAAACATAATTGCAGAAAAGGAAATATCAGCAACGGGCACTGGTGCATGATTATTTCTCATGCTTGGACCAGGTGGGGAAAACTAATATGAAATCAAGTGCAAGAAAGGAAATTTATCTACTTCACACAACAAATTTGCTTTCACTCAAACAGGAATGGATGTGCCTACAAATTAAATCATACTTGACAATGTAAACACGAATTACAAGAAACAAGAAATAGGGTAAACATGCTGGGCTAGCTGGGCCCTAGCCAACCAATGTTTTTCCCTTTTAAATAAAAATGCTGCTCAGTAATTTAATCAATTCATCAACTCAAATACAGAAATTTGATTTTTGAAACATGAGGTGACGCTCCCTTTTTATTAATTCACTGAGGCAAGTACATAAATTAATACATCGTCCAACCCAAATTCGGGCAATAAAAAAATACAACAACCTATTACCGCCTCTTTGGTTGTGTCTCTGTTCTATCCAAAAAAAAATCCCCTAGTCCTATTTACATTCTAAATTACATAGATCTTTGGCCAAGGGCCAAAATAGATCATTCAACCGATTACATAACCAACCAAAAAATTTAGCTTTTCGGCCTTTAAACTTAGACAGTTAGCAAAACTGGCTGTAGCCAATCTCCAGCTTTCATTCTTCACAGATTCGATCTCGGCTGCCTTTGGATTGATCTTGCTGTTGTGGTTGAAGCTACTCAAAACGGGGTGATTTTATCTCGACTGCCTTTAGATCGATCTTGCTGTCGTGGTTGAAGCTGCTCAAAACGAGGTGGTGATCAAGGAGGTTCAGATATGCTGCAAGGATCTGTTGTGCTGGCAACGGTGCAAGATCCAATCCTGCACTAGGATCAACAGTCATGGTGAGTACTATAACTACCAAATAAACATTGGAGACATCGATAAGTTACAAAGAGTGATTAAAAGTAAGAAATCATGTAATAAATGATTAATTAATGCTAAGTTAAGTTAAAAATATGAAAAATAAAGTTTATACAAAATATGTCACCGTGCTTGGACTGATGCAAGATGAGGGTGTATGAAAGAGGTAAAACAATGGTAAATGGTTATGATTTAGGAAGGGTAAACTAGCAAAAAGAGAGCAAATTAGGGGGCTAACATCCTTCCATCCCTAAGCTGTTGTGTGTCCTCACACAACTCTTTACCTTTGCAAAAAACCTTCAAAATTTTGAGCATTCCAGTTCAATCCTGCTCTAGCATACTGACATCAACATATAATGTTTTAGACTTCTTCTTTCTGATGTTATTTAGTTTCTTTGTCATCTTGTTAAGTCTCTTGAAACATTGCACAGCTCGGTACTTCCAAACTTTAACTTCTCTTTTCTTTTTCTGGATCTCTGCAGTTAATTCTTCTTTACTCTGTTCTTTATTCTCATGTGCTTTAGCTATGAGATGTTCTAAGTTATGCACTTTAAGCTCTAGTTCAACTACCCAAGCAGCAGGAGTTACCAAATATTTTTCTTTTTCTATCTCGAGAGGGGCTGTGTCTTCCTCAGGGACCTCAATATCCCTCATGGTTACATTAGGAAATTCTTCTTCTTCTGGTTCTTCTTCTTCTAGTTCTTCTTCTCCTTCTTCTTCTTCTTCTGATTTTTCTTCTTCTAGTTCTTCTTCTGGTTCTGGTTCTTCTTCTTGCACTCATTCTTCTTCTTGCACTAGTGTAGAAGGGGATTCAACATCCTGTGGGGACTGTGGTTCTTTTCCTGCACTAGATTCTTTCTTCGTTTTCTAGGGATTTTTAACGAAATCTGCCAATAGAGTGTCATCTTCGACCTCTGCAAATTTTGCTGCGTCCGCAAGGACTGACAGGTTGTCTTCTTTGGGGGTCTGTTCCTATACTGGTGCCATAGAAGGAGTCCCTTCAACAGGCGCACTAGCTGTCTTCTTATTTAGAGATGGGGCCCTATCTTCTTTTGATTTTTCAGGTCATTTCCTTTTTGCACTGGTGCAAGAAGGAATCCCCTTTAAATTCGTACTCGAACCCTTGCTTGTGCTGGCGGGGTCCTCTGTCTCCTTTCCAGCAGCTGTCTTTTTATGTAGTGGTTTTAACAACACCTCCCAAGTCATGCCTTTAACTTCTAATTCTTTCTGGACAAAAATATTTACCAGTTCGTGGTGATATAACTTCTTGTAGGCCCAGTCTGCCCGTCTGTCCCACACACCTTTGGCCATTTTCTCCAAGCTCTTAAGCAAAAAATAGGGGAAATTCATCCTCCACCAGATGTGCTGAGCGGCTTCGAAATGCTGCAACATCCTAAAATGGTATACAAAGGTGTGGGAGTACCTTCCCTCACAGGTTACGAATTTCTGTAGGATGAAAAGGAGGTCTTGCCACTGTCCCAGCAGGGCACTGCGCGGAACTCCTTCCTTCCAATCTACCTTCATCTTCCTGTCGACGACAAAACACTACCATTGCTTGCTTTCTAGTTTTTGATTTTTAAACTACTGCTCACCAATATTTTTCAAGCCTGTCGCTGCTGATAAAGGAATGGGAGATGGTGGTGTGTATAAAGTGGAGCACTAGGATCAATGCTAATGATACATGTAGATGAATGGTGGACCTGCATGGACACATAATCCTAGATTGTACTTAAAATAGAAATAGTGTAGGGGACCAAACTTAAATACTAAGAAAAGAGCATCGGGAAATTTTAAAATGAAATAATCTCTCGAGGCTTAAGGGAAAATGGGCCCAATGGAGTTATAATTAGCAGTGCTTTATTTATGAAAAACACTTTGATCCTATGCTAAAGGGAAAATTGGTGCTTAATCCATATTAAATACAGTACTAAAATTAATGTTTGAAGGCTTTTGTCTGAATGGATAAAAAACACTCAAATTTTGCATTTACACCATATTTTGTGCAAAACCACCAAACTGACAACACTACTAAAACCAAAAATCAAGGCATGAATGAGTTGGAGATGTAAATAGTGGAATGGATAGACTTGGACATAGATTGGATAAAATGGCTAAATTTGGTAGTCAACCAGATTTAGGAAAATCCATGCTAAATCGTATAACTCACCAGAATGGAGGAAAACAATAGTTCAACTCAAAATTTCTTGAAGATACATGCAAGAAATCATTGATGAATTGAACAACACATTTAGAGGACCTAGTTAAAGCAGGACATAAATAAAATATAAATACTCTCTTCATGGCCCAAAATTTACTCGTAACCTTATCCACTGTCTTCCAAATGGTTCCATGAGTTCCTTTTCCGAACTCCTCAACAATAACATGATGATCCATGGTACTATTAAATTAGAAAAATTAACAATCACCTTCTCTTCTCGCTAATTATTAGACTAATGTTCCAACTTTGCTAAGAGTTTTCACCTTACCCTTATCTGCTACTATTGATTCAATCAATGTTTAGATCAATTTGGGAATGAAATATGATAAAAAGAAGAACAAGTCATGTTTTAATATGCTTCCCTGGGGTTATGATGGGATTTTGTATTATTTTCTAAGGCTTTGGGATGATGTGTAAATTACTAGAAAGTTTCAAGTGAGTGCAATAGAGGATGCTTCGCGCTGATAAAGGATTGCGAGATGGTGGCATGTATAAAGTGGAGCACTGGGACACATGGGAATGACACAAGTAGACGAATGGTGGACCTGCATGGACACATAATACTAGATTGTACTTAAAAGAGAAATAGTGTAGGGGACCAAACTTAAATACTAAGACAAGAGCATGGAGAAATTTTAAAATGAAATAATCTCTCGGGTCTTAACGGAAAATAGGCCCAATGGAGTTATAATTAGCAGTGCTTTATTTATGAAAAACACTTTGGTCCTATGCTAAAGGGAAAATTGATGCTTAATACATATCAAAAAGAGTACTAAAATTAATGTTTGAAGGCTTTTGTCTGAATGGATAAAAAACACTCAAAGTTTGCATTTACACCATATTTTGTGCGAAACCACCAAACTGACAACACTACTAAAACCAAAAATCAAGGCATGAATGAGTTGGAGCTGAAAATAGTGTAATGGATAGAATTGGATATAGATTGGATAAAATGACTAAATTTGGTAGTTAACCAGATTTAGAAAAATCCACGCTAAATCGTATAACTCACCAGAATGGAGGAAAACAACAGTTCAACTCAAAATTTCTTGAAGATACATGCAAGAAATCATTGATGAATTGAACAACACATTAAGAAGACCTAGTTAAAGCAGGACATACATAAAATATAAATACTCTCTTCATGGCCCAAAATTTACTCGTGACCTTATCCATTGTCTTCCAAATGGTTGCATGAGTTCCTTTTCCCAACTCCTCAACAATAACATAACGATCCATTGCACTATTAAATTAGAAAAAATTAACAATCACCTTCTTTTCTCGCTAATTATTAGACTGATGTTCCAACTTTGCTAAGAGTTTTCACCTTACCCTTATCTGCTACTATTGATTCGATCAATGTTTAGATTAATTTGGGAATGAGATATGATAAAAGGAAGAACGAGTCATGTTTTAATATGCTTCCCTGGGGTTATGGTGGGCTTTTGTATTATTTTCTAAGGCTTTGGGATGACGTGTAAATTATTAAATTGTGAATATCATATCATCCGTATGGTTTTACCCAATCCTGAATAACATAACATTGTGGTTCTACCGAATCCTTGGAGGATTATTTGGTGGGTCCACATAAAAGTTTAATATAGCAAACATGATAGAAATATTTCTAAAACATCCTTTTTTTAATGAAAACATAGGAATGATATATGGTTAAAAAAAGGTTGTATACCCCTCCTTCGGCTATACTAGTGAAATAGTGGTATTTTGTGTCCTTTTCTAAGACTCTCGAACAATATGTAAAGTATTAAATTATTAATAACATAGCAGTGGTTGTAGTTTTTCCCCAACTATCAAAGGAATTTTGGAGCATACTTTTGGTGTGTCCACTAAAAAGTTAAATATAATAAAGATAGTACAATTGTTTGAAGAATAATTAAAAAAAATAATAATAGGTTATGAAAATTATAAATTATAATATATATTTAATATTTTCATTTCAATGTTTTGACATGGTTTTGAAAAGACTATAAAATGAATTAAATATAATTTTATCATTATAATTGTTATTAACTAAACATATCTTAAACATTATTGTATAGAAAAAATAACAAATTTCAATACCAATGTGTATCTTTATTAAAACATTTAAAGCCAATTAATATCCTTATTTTTAAAATCAATAAATATAATATATTATAAAACATATATATAATGCCTTTGAGTGATGTGTTTCACTTATGAAAAATGGGTCATGAAAATATATTGTTTCATTTCTTTCACTATAATCTTATTTTCTTTCCCTATTATCATTTTTGGCAAGTCTCTCTTCACTATCATTTTTCCCAGTGGATAGTAACTCACAAGATCAGAATTTAGAATAGGTGAGAGAATATCCATTGCTTGAAACCCTTTTTGTTTCATATTCTCCTTAAAAATAATTTATTATATATGTAGTTTAAATTTAATTCATTGTTCTATTAATATTTTTTTGAATCATAAATATTTTTAACTAAACATGTTTATCTATCTAATAAGCTTACTAAAACATATAAAATGTGAAGAAACCATCTTTTAAATTCTCTAAAACAATTTCTTCAAAACATATTTTTAGTACATAAAAAAAAAATGCATTTTTACTCCACAATGTAATTTCGTTTTCAAACTCATAAAAACTTTTTATATAAAATATTATGAGGTTAATCTCCCTATTTATTCATATCCATATTAGGAGGACTTAGAGGTTATAATGGGATAGATCCATCTCTGTGCACCTTAGTGATTATAGTGAATTACGGGTAGCTTCGTGCACTAGTGCATATCATGGTTATAGTTCTCCATTCTATTAATTACAAAGTGAATAAAAATCTAATAAATAAAATGTATTTTTAAATTCAAAGTCATTTTGAGATGTCAAACATTAAAAACAATACTTTATTATTCTCATTCATTTAAAAAAAGTATAATACTTTTTTGACAATGTGTTTGTATTTTTAGATTTTTTTTAATAGTTTGATATACATTTTTTAAATTTTATATATAACTCATATGTATTCCACATGCCTAGCAATAAATAGAAACTTTCTAATTTAAAAGACTATATAAAAATAAAAATAAACATGGGATTTTTAAGTATGTTTCATATAAAAAATGGAAGGAAAGTGTAGTTCATATGTTGATATTTTACATTTATACTAGGTGAATATACAAAGAAATGGAAAGCTTCATAGTGAAAATGGAATGATGGTAATATGAGCCCACTAACTAATGTTTCGTATAGTTTCAATGTGGTTCCAAATGTAGAGATACTTCTTTCTAGTTACAAAGTCAAACCTTAAAGGATGCAATAAATTAAAATGATCCATTTTCCCATTAGAAAGTCAAGGGAATGGGGTTATTTCAATGGCGCCATCCAAGGAGGCCTTCTTGGATATGGAGAAAGGGAACCCTTTTCCTATTTTATATTCATTTCATTATGTTTAAAAAGAGATGGAGAGGTTATTTCATTGGGTTGAAAACAAGATTCACAAGTTATTCTAATATTTTTTTTGTGTGCTTATAACACTAAAATTATTTATATATTTAGTTTCATAGGAATAACTCCTAAATTTCAGTGATTCTCTTATTCCATGTATCAAGAATCAAATATATTACAAAAGAACTTTTTTATTCCATGTGTACAAGGAATTTAACATGTAAGTTGACTCCTTATCCAAAGGACTCCATATAGAGGTTGAGAAATAGACACTAAAAAAAGAATCTATTACAAAATCTGTCAAATATGTTGTTTGAATACTATGATAATATTAATATAGTGGTATGGAGAGATGTTTATGGTATCTGTAAAACCATACTAGAAAAGGACTTACACTTCAAGAGCAGAAATGATTATTATTTTTTATAAGCATATAAGATCAAAGAAGGCATGATAGCTTTGCAACTTATAATTGTATTTTGTTCAGACTCCAAGAGGACATTCGAGTCATGGAGGAAAAGGAGCATATGTGTTTATTGATAGGTTGTGAAAGTATTAATAGTTTATAGTCTTGAACACAATTTTAGATTTTGAGTATTTATTTATAGTATAGAATACATCTTCACATATATAAATATGGCTTTTTTTTTGTTTTGTTTTGTTTTTTTTTTTTAAATTTTTAAATTTATCAATATAGTAATAATTTTTTAATGTTAAAATAAAAATCTATATTGTTAACAACAATTTATACAAGTTTTTTATTAATTAGTAGTCTTTATTTAGTATTAATTAATTTTTTTTGTAAAACTTATCATAGCTCAATTATCAAACAATAAAAAGG
Source organism: Pinus taeda (assembly GCA_000404065.3). Taxonomy (NCBI): domain Eukaryota; kingdom Viridiplantae; phylum Streptophyta; class Pinopsida; order Pinales; family Pinaceae; genus Pinus; species Pinus taeda. The sequence goes on from APFE031220095.1 coordinate 23,190, forward strand.
AAATCAGGAAATTCATCATTCGTTTGTGAATGTAGGTTAACATAGCCATTGAAACTTAATACTTTAATTTTTACTTTCAATATAGTGGAAATCTATATTAAACTTCAAAAAATAAATATATTTATATTAAATTGTACAAAGACATTTTTTTATACAACCTCATATGTAGATGTCAAATAAAATGTAAAAATTATTATATTTCCAACTATGAAAGGATTAAAAATGATGAGGATTAGAACACACAAATATAATAAAAACACTATAAATATTTTAATAATACTTTTAATTGAAAGAGAAAAAAAAACCTAATATTACTTATATGAAAATTACACAATTTTTTTAATTTATTAAAGGTTAATGAATTACATACTCCCTATAACATCCCAATCCATTATCATTATAGTGAGGTGTGGAAGCTTGAGAGGTGAAAAATTTAATTGAAATGAAGATGGGAGGAGATTAAGAATCAATATGACTAACACACACACACACACACACACACACACATAGACACACAGACATGAGGAAAATATATGAGAATAAGGGATCAAAATTTCTAAAAAAGATGAAGATCAAAATAATTAGAAACTTGAAGGGACAAATCAAAGATGAATGGCAGGGGGGCTCGAAGAGAAGTTTTGGAGCCCAAGTGTGAAGTTAGGTTGATTATGAAAATTTATTGTAAATGTAAAATGTACATGTGAAATGACATCAAATGTAAATGAAAAAGGAAAGTATGAACTAATATGAAACATAAATGCCATGACATGTGCATTTTTGATGGAAGGAAAGTTATATAAATATATTTTTATTAAAATATTAAGAAAATCCCTCCTGGGTTTAGGGTTAGCAGTTTTTGTTGAAACATATGTGTAATTATATTTGGGGAGAGGTATCTCAAGTTTGAATGGGAGATAATGTTTTTTGGGTTGTCTGTGAGAAGATTTTTGGGAGGTTGTGTAGCCTCCCTGCCACCATGGCAGGGGGGATCCATATTCTGATGTAAATGTTTATTTAGATTTAATGAGAATAATCCATATTCTAGAGCCATGTTCTTATTTGCAGTAGCTTTTTTGTGCATTGCAACAACTTGTGGGTTAGTTAGTTTTACAATTTTGTGTTACAACAACATGTTTTTCAGGCACAACAATTTGTGAAATATAATGTGTCAGTTTTAGTTTGTTATTTGTAGATACTGTACGTTCAATTTCTGCAACTGTGTGTCATTTATTTTGTTGAGCATAAATGGTCTTAAATTGAGGTCGACAAGAGAATTTTTATTTGTTTTATTGGAAACAACTTTCTGTTTTAAATTACAACAAAGTTATGTGCTTATTTCTAGTTTAGTGTGTTTATTTGTAGCAATAATCCTTATTCATTTGTAGTTGTTTTTGTCATACTCTCCAACAACTGTGATTTTGCAGTGCTTGGTTTTATTTATGTTGGTGGCATAATGTATTTGTTTCCTCCGCTGACGGTGTCACAACTATCTCTGTTTTTGTTGTATTTTGTGTCACAACTATCTGTGTCACAACTATCTGTTGTATTTTGCTGTCATGGTTGAAGCTGCTCAAAACGAGGTGGTGATCAAGGAGGTTCAGATATGCTACAAGGATTTGTTGCGCTGGCAACAGTACAAGATCCAATCATGCACTAGGATCAACAGTCACGGTGAGTACTATAACTACCAAATAAACATTGGAGACATCGATAAGTTACAAAGAGTGATTAAAAGTAAGAAATCATGTAATAAATGATTAATTAATGCTAAGTTAAGTTAAAAATATGAAAAATAAAGTTTATACAAAATATGTCACCGTGCCTGGATTGATGCAAGATGAGAGTGTATGAAAGAGGTAAAACAATGGTAAATGGTTATGATTTAGGAAGGGTAAAATGGAAAAAAAGAGAGAAAATTAGGGGGCTAACATCCTCCCATCCCTAGGCTATTGTGTGTCCTCACACAACTCTTTACCTTTGCAAAAAACCTTCAAAATTTTGGGCATTCCACTTCAATCCTACTCTGGCATACTGACATTAGTGTATAATGTTTTAGACTTCTTCTTTCTGATGTTCTTTAGTTTCTTTGTCATCTTGTTAAGTCGCTTGAAACATTGCATAGCTCGGTACTTCCAAACTTTAACTTCTCTTTTCTTTTTCTGGATCTCCGCAGTTAATTCTTCTTTACTCTGCTCTTTATTCTCCTGTGCGTTAGCTATGAGATGTTATAAGTTATGCACTTGAGGCTCTAGTTCAACTACCCAAACAGCAGGAGTTACCAAATCTTTTTCTTTCTCTATCTCGAGAGGGGCTGTGTCTTCCTCAGGGACCTCAATATCCCTCATGGTTACATTAGGAAATTCTTCTTCATCTGGTTCTTCTTCTTCTAGTTCTTCTTGTCCTGCTTCTTCTTCCGATTCTTCTTCTGGTTCTTCTTCTTCTAGTTCTGGTTCTTCTTCTTGCACTGGTTCTTCTTCTCGCACCGGCGTAGAAGGGGATTCAACATCCTATGGGGACTATGGTTCCTTTCCTGCACTACATTCTTTATTCTTTTTCTGGGGCCTTTTAACGAAATCTGCCAATAGAGTGTCATCTTCGACCTCTGCAAATTTCTTGCGTTCGCAAGGACTGACAGGGTGTCTTCTTCGGGGGTCTGTGCCTATACTAGTGGCGTAGAAGGAGTCCCTTCAACAGGTGCACTAGCTGTCTTCTTATTTAGAGATGGGGCCCTATCTTCTTTTGATTTTTTAGGTCATTTCTTTTTTGCACTGGTGCAAGAAGGACTCCCCTTTACATTCTTACTCGAACCCTTGCTTTTGCTGGCGGAGCCATCTGTCTCCTTTCCAGTAGCTATCTTTTTATGTAGTTGTTTTAACAACACCTCCTAGGTCATGCCTTTAACTTCTAATTATTTTTGGACAAAAATATTTATCAGTTCGTGGTGATATAACTTCTTGTAGGCCTAGTCTGCCCGTCTGTCCCACACACCTTTAGCCATTTTCTTCAAGCTCTTAAGCAAAAAATAGGGGAAATTCATCCTCCACCAGATGTGCTGAGTGGCTTCAAAATGCTGCAACATCCTAAAATGGTATACAAAGGTGTGGGAGTACCTTCCCTCACAGGTTACAAATTTCTGTAGGATGAAAAGGAGGTCCTGCCACTGTCCTAGCAGGGCACTGTGTGGAACTCCTTCCTTCTAATCTACCTTCATCTTCTTGTCGATGACAAAACACTACCATCGCTTGCTTTCTAGTTTTTGATTTTTAAACCATTGCTCACCAGTATTTTCCAAGCCTGTCACTGCTGCTACAAATTCTTCCATAACTTCAAATTTTAGAGGCCCATATTTTACTCAACCATTTTTGAAACTTCTGGAAAACTGTAAGCTCACTTCTCTGTTGTACTTGTCAAACTTTTGCAAGAACTAAAGAAAGCCAGAGTCTTGCGATAGTGTAAGACTATTGCGATACTCAGCAGTCTGTTCTACCCTACTGAGAGATGAGGGTTCGCTTCAAACAGGTGACATCACTACTTAACGGCTATGAATGGTAAGGAATTTACATGCAACACCAGGAAAATTGGTTATTATAGATAGGGATCCAACTTTCCACCATCCTTTCCATCTTATCACCCATTCATTCCACTGAAATAGTTGTGGATGCACGACATCTTTGAGATCAGGCCGGATTGGTACTTGCGGCGACGTTTTAATGGCTAGGTGAGGTAATCATTATGAATGAAGGACATCTAGGATTATGGTGGAAAGGGGCAATTATATCCAAGCAACGGTTAAACACTTCCACATTCCTTCATAATTCAAAAAACTAACTTATCATTCATTAAAAATGATCATGATTCTTAACTTAAAACATCTTATACTTTAAATAATTTTCTCCTAGTTAATATGTTAGCGCAAGTACTCATCGACTAAGTAAAAGAACTTCCTATAAATTTTCATGATGACCACTTTCCTATGATGTATACTATGAAGAGAATAAATTGTACTATGTTTCTGACAGGGTGCATGCTTGCACCGGTCTGCTTGCACCACTTTAAACTATGATATTCTACTGGTACCATTCTACTTAGATTAATATATAGGACGACATGCTTGCACTAGTGCAAGCATAATATCTGAAAAAAGAATAGGGAATTTAAATAAAATATAGGCTAGACTTCCAACATGGCTTCCTCAATTTATACTGGAAATTTGCTTCGCCCTTTCTTGATGCTTCAGAGCATATCCTTTTGTTCTTGGTGCGCGAGATATTGTAATGAATTCATGAGGGAACAAAGAAGTGGGAAAAGGGAAATTTCAGAATGGGAAGGAATTCTGTTACAGGGATTCCATGAATAATACCACAAGAGGGAATAAATAGAAGTGGGATAGGGAGAAAAAAAATTCAAGGGTAAAGTGGGATTTTTACGAAACGGTTAGGGTAAATTTAAAATAATATGGGAAGGTTAATCATTCTGGGATTGAAGAAGAAAACTGAGGGAATATTACAAAAGTTGAATATGAAGAAAGACATAAAATTTTCTGGAAGGTCTGCCTAAATTGGCGCAAGAAAAATAACTGTAGTGAAAATTAAGCATTGAATAGAAATATCCATGCTAATTACCCCAATTGTATAAAGGTTTGTTCTGTTGAACCTGCTTTTACTTGGTGGTCGCTAGCGTATCTAAATATCAATAAACATTTTCTTTCTATTAGAAATTAGTGATCTTCTTGCCAACAAGCTGGTTTTTAGGTTGATCCTTCTGAAATCATGTCAACGAACTGATTTTCATAATTACAGGAAAATGTGTTTTTTTTTCTCTACGTTTATTTATTTTTTTTTTTTTTTTTTTTTTTTTTTTTTTTTTTTATATTTATTCTCTTTTTTTTTAAGAAGAAGAAAAATAATTCATTTTTTCAAAAGGTTGGTATTACCATTCACCACTACCGTCCCAAATTTATATTGGACTTGCTGTGTAAAATCTTTCATGGCAAGTCGCTGAAAATACTTCTTTAATCTCTGTCCATTTATCAAGAAAACTAAATTTTGTCCATCAATAGTTTTAACTTCTACTGCTCCATTCTTGAATACTTGGATCACTTCATAAGGTCCCATCCAATGTGTATGGAATTTTCCTTCAAAAATTTTAAATCTACAATCATAAAGGAGCACCCAATCACCTGGTAGGAATTGCTTTTTTCTGAATAGACTTGTCATGCCACCTTTTGCATTGTTGCTAAATTAGTATGTTCTACTGAATAGTATCCCTAAAAATTTCATCTAACTCATTTAATTGGAGAAGATGCTATTGTTGTGCCTCAGAGAGATCTAGTCCTAACTGAACTGCAGTTCTGAAAGTTTTGCTTTGGAATTCAATTGGTAACAGAACCTGTTTGCCATATACCAGATCATATGGTGTATGTCCCATACTATTTGTCCAAGTGGTTTTGTATGCCCCCAAAGCTTCTGGCAATCTTTCAGCCCAGTCTTTCAGGTGCATATTTACTATCTTTGTAAGAATGGACTTGATCACTTTGTTTGTGGATTCCACCTTGCCATTTGCTTGTGGGTGATACGGCGTGGATTTCCTATGCTGGATCTTGTATTGCTCCATCACACCCTGTACCAGATTAGAAATAAACTGCGGACCATTGTCAGAAAAGATTTCTCTAGGCACACCAAATCTAGTAAATATTTTAGTAAAAATAAAATCAACAACAACCTTTTCTATAGCAAAGGAAACAACTTTAGCTTCTACCCATTTCGTAACAAAATCTGTACAAACCAAGATATGCTTTTTACTTAATGATGTTGGATTTATTGGCCCTATAAAATCAATAGCCCATTTTTCAAATGGCTCAATCATAACTTGGGGGCATAAAGGCATTTTATTGGTTTTATTAGGCTGGCCCATTCACTGGAAGCTATCACATCACCTGACATACTGTTTGGCATCCTTAAACAAGGAGGGCCAAAAGTAACCAACACACAATATTTTATATGCAGTCTACTTATCAGAGAAGTGGCCTTCGCAAGGTTCATCATGAACAGATTTCAATATCTCAAACACTTCCTCCTCTCTTACAAACCTATAGATAATCAGATCTAGACCAGTGTAAAAGAGATCTCCTTAAATCCAGAAGTATGTAACACTTTTCTGAATAATATTCCCCTTTCTACGAGCGGACAAGTGGGGTGGTGTTTTCCTAGTAACCAAGTAATTAGCATTGTCATCAAACCATAGAGAATCTAATGACATAGTAAAAATATGTTCATATGGAAAATCATCATTAACAGGAGTTGCTTCACCAGGATTATCTAATCTAGAAAGAAAATCTGCTACAACATTAGATTTTCCTAGTCTATCAACAATAGTAATATTAAATTCCTGCAACAATAGTAAACACCTAGTCACTCTACTACTAGTCAATGGCTTGTTCATCAAATAATTAATCGTGGAATGACCAGTATGTACAAATACTTTATATCCTATAATATAGTGCCTGAACTTAATAATTGCAAAAATTACAGCTAAAAACTCTTTCTTTGTAACTATATAATTTAATTTAGCGGAAGACAAATTCTTACTAATATACTACCGTCCCGAATTTCTATTGGACTTACTGTGTAAAATCATTCATGGCAAGTGGCTGAAAATACTTCTTTAATCTGTGTCCATTTATCAAGAAAACTAAATTTTGTCCAACAATAGTTTTAACTTCTATTGCTCCATTCTCAAATACTCAGATCACTTCATAAGGTCCCATCCAATGTGTATGGAATTTCCCTTTAAAACTTTTAAATCTATAATCATAAAGGAGCACCCAATCACTTGTTTGAAATTGCTTTTTCTGAATAGACTTGTCATGCCACCTTTTGCGTTGCTGGTGAATTAGTATGTTCTGCTGAATAACATTCCTACAAAATTCATCTAACTCATTTAATTGGAGAAGACACTGTTGTTGTGCCTCAGAGAGATCTAGTCCTAACTGAATTGCAGTTCTGAAAGTTTTGATTTGGAATTCAATTGGTAATAGAACCTGTTTGCCATATACCAGCTCATATGATGTATGTCGCGTGCTATTTCTCCAAGTGGTTTTGTATGCCCACAAAGCTTCTGGTAATCTTTCAACCCAGTCTTTCTGGTGCATGTTTACTATCTTTGTAAGAATGGACTCGATCACTTTGTTTGTGGATTCCACCTGGCTATTTACTTGTGGGTGATACGACATGGATTTCCTGTGCCAGATCTTGTATTGCTCCATCACACCTTGTATTAGATTAGAAATAAAATGCAGACCATTGTCAAAAACAATTTCTCTAGGCAAACTAAATCTAGTAAAGGTTTCAGTAAAATGAAAATGAACAACAACATTTTCTATAGCAAAGGAAACAAATTTAGCTTCTACCCATTTCATAAAAAAATCTGTACAAACCAAGATATGCTTTTTACTTAATGACGTTGGATTTGTTGGTCCTATAAAATCAATAACCCATTTTTAAAATGGCTTAATCATAACTTGGGGGCATAAAGGGATTTCATTGGCTTGATTAGGCTGGTCCATTCGCTGGTAGCTATCACATCACTGGACATACTCTTTGGCATCCTTAAACAAGGAAGGCCAAAAGTAACCAACACACAATATTTTATATGTAGTCCACTTATCAGCAAACTGGCCTCCACAAGGTTCATCATGAACATATTTTAGTATGTCAAACACTTCCTCATCTTTTACACACCTACAGATAATTACATCTGGACCAATGTAAAAGAGACCTCCTTGAATCCAGGAGTATGCAACACTTTTCTAAATAATATTCTTCTTTTCAGGAGCAGACAAGTGGGGTGGTGTTTTCCTAGTAACCAAGTAATTAGGAATGTCAACAAACCACAAAGAATCTGTTTACATAGCAAAAAGAAGTTCATATGGAAAATCATCATTAACAGGAGTTGATTCACCAGGATTATCTAATCTAGAAAGAAAACCTGCTACAACATTAGATTTTCCTAGTCTATCAACAATAATAATATTAAATTCTTGCAACAATAGTAACCACCTAGTGACTCTACTGCTAGTCAATGGCTTGTTCATCACATATTTAATCACGGAATGATTAGTATGTACAAATACTTTATATCCTGTAATATAGTGCTTGAACTTATTATTTGCAAAAATTATAGCTAAAAACTCTTTCTCTGTAACTGTATAATTTAATTCAGGGGAAGACAAATTATTACTAATATAATAAATAACATAGGATTGCTTATTTTACTCTTGTCCTAAAGCTACACCAATAGCCAAATATAAAGCATAAGAGGAAATGTGAAAAGGCATGGATTAGTTAGGACCTCTCAAAACAAGTGCATGTACTAACTTTTCCTTCAATGTTTCAAAAGACTGTTGGCAAGCTGTGGTCCAAGAAAATTCACTATCCTTAGCTAGAAGTTGGAAAAGAGGGGCAACTATCTTAGAAAAAATTTCAACGAATCTCCTATTGTAACCAGGATGTCCTAAAAAAACTCTTAATTCCCTTTGAGTTTTGGGTGCAGGAAGATGCATAATGATTTCAATCTTTGCTAGATCAACTTGGATACCTTGGCCAGAAATCAAATGGACAAGTACCACTCCTGCTTTGCAAATTAATTTACATTTCTTGTCACTCATGGTGAGGTGGGCTTTCTAACAACGTAGAAGTAATTTCTCCAGGTTTTTGAGAGCTTCTTGAAAAGAATCACCAAACACAGAAAAGTCATCCATATAAATTTCTACAAATTCTAGATCAGAAAAAATGGCCAGGATTGCCCTTTGAAAGGTAGCTGGGACATCACATAAACCAAAGGGAAGCACTCTCTAAGAAAATGTACCCCAAGTACATGTAAAATTAGTTTTATCCTAATCTTCGGGTGCAATCTGTATCTGGTTATAACCACTGAACCCATCCAGAAAGGAAAAATAATTTTTTCCTACGAGGGTATCAAGCACTTGGTCAATGAAAGGGAGAGGGAAATAATCTTTGAGAGTGGCTTTGTTTAATTCTTGATAATCAATACAAATACGCCACCATCCATCTTTCTTAGGTAATGGCACTAATGGAGAGACCCACTCACTGTCGGAAATAGGATAGATAAAACTGACATCCAAGAGTTTCTGTACTTCTTCCTTCACAATATCTCTTAGATCTGGTTTCATTCACCTTTGGGGTTGTGAGACAGGTCGAATTCCTTCTTGAATATAGATATGATGTGTAAAAGTTTCAGGAGGAATACCGTTCATATCTTCATAGCCCCATGCAAAGGCACTAAGATGGTTTTCCAACAAATTCACAAGCTGCTCCTACTGAGATGAGTTCAAATCTAAACTAATATGCAAGGATTTACTAGGGCTAATCGCAACAAGAGTAGTATCAGGCTTAGGAGTACTCAAGGGAGTGGTCAAATGCAGTGGTAAAGAAGAAACATAATCATTATTACCTTGAAAATCTAGCTGAGAATCTGGCTCAATAGCTCAAAATTAGGCATGGAAAATTTTAGGGGCGAATTTTCGCCCTTAGGTGAAATTAAGGGGTTTTAAATTTTTAGTGGGTGGATATTTTGTATCATAGTACATTTTACAAATGGCCTCAAATTTATTTTATAAAAATATTAGGTATGGAGGTTAGTCCACCTTATTTTAAGGGAGAGGGTAAAAAAGGTAAATTTATCCCTTGAAATTATGAGTTACAACCTTCCATTCCCCCTAATTTTCATGCATACGTTTTATTTAAGTGAATCCTATGGGCCAAATACCATATTTATAAAAGAGGTATGGTAAATTAATAAAAATATAAATAAATGAGAGGTATGGTAAATAAATAAAACATTTTTTATATTTACTCCATAAGTCACCTTATAGACATGCAAGGGTGTAAACAAATAAAAATATAAATAAAGTGGAGGTATGGTAAATAAATAAAACCTCTTTTTATACTTACTCAAAAGGTATGGTAAATAAAAAAATATGAATAAACTAGAGGTATGGTAAATAAATAAAACCTCTTTTTATATTTAGTCCATAACCCTCTTTCTATTTATGAAGGTTCAAAAAAGAGGTTTTATTTAAGTGAATCCTATGGGCCAGAAACCACATTTGTAAAAGAGGTATGGTAAATTAATAAAAATATAAATAAACGAGAGGTATGGTAAATAAATAAAACATTATTAACCCTAGTATTAGTATTAATAAAAATAAAAATGGCACATGGTATTCACTTGGAATGTAGCCTATTTAAAGGGGGGAATTAAACCAACATAGATCCATCTTACTTTAGATCTACTAAGCCCCGAGAGGGATCAAATATCGTGATATGCAAACTAGAATATAGTGAAAACATATTTGATCCCTCTCGGGGCTTGGTAGATCAAGAGTAAAAATGGATGTTGTAATTTAATGTATGTTAAACATTTTAACTTGGTTAAAATAAAA
>APFE031220105.1:3356-16458 GCA_000404065.3 Pinus taeda
CTGACTTGTAACTGTATTAAAATCATTTAAATGATCAGCAACAGATCCACCTTCTGACATCTTCATATTAAATAAACGCTTCATAAGAAATACCTTATTTGAGGCCGAGGGTTTTTCATATAGTTTGGCCAATGTCGACATTAAACTCTCTCTTTTCGTTTCCTTTGAAATATTAAACGCTACCGACGCTGCTAGGCACAACCATATTGTTCCAAGTGCCTTTCTATTGAGAATATTCCATTCTGTGTCTATCATACTTGTCGGCTTCATTGTCTTTATGCTCAATCATAGGTACAAATCTCTCTGATACATATAATCTTCCATTTGCATCTTCCACAGCTGGTAGTTTTGGCCGTTAAATTTTTCGACCCTAAACCTAACATCTTTCGCCATTGCTCCCACTCAAACCAGGAATCCTTCTCTCCTACGAGTTTATTAGCCAAATAGATCTTCGGCTCCAATACTAGTTGTTAGAAAATTATATATTACAGAGCAATGGAACACATAAAATATTGCAGAAATATAAAAATAGAAAACGCATAAAACAAGAGAGACACAGATATACGTGGTTCACCCAGTTTGGGCTACGTCCACGGAGAAATAGCCAGTCCTTATTTTTATATTATCTAGCAAATTGAAGAGATACAACCTACATCAGATCCACTTTAACTCCCTCTTCGCTCTCAATCTCCTCTCTCTTCCTCACTTAGAATACAGATCTACATAGACGCAATATAATTCCCTCATATATAGTGAGAGGTTGCCTTCTAGGGAAAAAACCCTAAATTAAACATAACTTCTACCGTCAGATCATCCGTTTAACGAATGGCTCAGATTGACTAGAAATTACTATACTTTTACAAGGCAAACTTACATTTTTTTTTAGCTTCGGGGGCACTGCGGCCTCGGATCCCACAATCGGGGGGGGATTAGCGCCCCACATGGAGGGGTGTACAATCTTCCTGGGGTATACATCCGGCTGAAACCTTTGAATACATAAGATAATTAGGCTCCACACCCAACAGAAAGCAGATAAATGACAAAATGAGAGAAAGAAACCAGATTACGTTTGCATAAATAAACTAATGGAAGAAAGTTGGAAAATAGAAAATAGAAGAAAAGAGTAGTAATCACTACTGCTCTGACAACTCCCCAAAAATGACACCAAAAAGTGATGAGCCTAGGTATTGCAGCAAGAATGTTGCAACTCCCAGGGCCACCAACTTTACTTATCAACCTAGGGTTTGTACAAACTTGGAGGTGACTGTGCTATATACACAAGTAGAAGTGAAGGTACTGCCTATTGTCACTGCTCATCTGGCAAGAGACCCCAAGGGTTCCAAGCCAAACTTCTATAGGGTCAGGAGAAGCTTGATTTTGATGGAAGGAGAGAAAAACTAGTCTAGGGGAGAGCTATTCTATTGCAGAAATGAAGAAAACAACATGAAAAACTAAATCATCGTGACCTAATTAATCATGAAAATAGCTAGACTAAGTAGAATTTATAAACAACGCTAATCTAATGCTAACTATCTAAGTTGCAAAAGTAAAAGAGCATAAAACTATCCTAAGGTGTAGGCAAAGGCAACTAAGCTAAGTCTGGGTTGAAGCGGAAAAACAGTTGGAGATCAAAATGGTGAAAAGAGGATGTAATGAGCAACATTGCATGAGGACCATTAGATCAGGTGGGTGGATGGTGAATGAATGGTTGAGATCAGATCATAGGAGGGTACGTAGGTAGATGGGTGAATAGGGTTAACTAACAGGCTGGACAGTTGAGGTTATTTCAGGGAGGCAATCGATAGATGGATGACGGAGATCACGGGCAAAAGGAACATGCGGAAATGGTATCAGGTGATGCGATGGTTGTTAGATCTGGCAGGGAAGATTGACGGTGGAGATTGGACCACGACAAGAAAACGTGCGGAAATGATGAGCGGGTTTGGAGGGTGGTAAGATGTATATTGCGTGCCCTCAAAGTGTTAAGTGGTTTCCCAAAATTTTACGCGATTAGCCTTCCCGGCCAACACGTAGCACGGGGAAACCACCCATATCACATGCCCTCAAGCGGATAGCGGTCGGACTAAAATCCACGCGATATGGCGCGATGGCCGTCGGATCTGGCAAGGTAGATCTACTATGGAGATGTGACCGACCAGGTTGGTGAGCGGGTGTGTGATAGTAGTTGGATCTGACAAGGCAGATCGACAGTTGGGATTTAAAGAGTGGAAAGTCAAACGCGAAAAGGAATTTGAGCGGTGATTGTTCGGGTTTTGCTGTTTAAAGTGTTCGACGGTTTAAAAACTGTTTGAACGTGGATCAATAGCTTCTCCTGAGCTTTTTGTGTTGAAGAGGATAACATGGGAACATGAGTGAGATCAAATGATAGGGAGAGAGTGAAGGAGCATATGATTGGTACATGAACAAATAAATATGAAATGAACTTAGTGACTGCATCAAACAACAAACCGTTTGTGAAAATCAAAACCCTGTGTTTTTGGGGTTACTGTAGGGTTTCTTCCTCACATCATGGTCCCAGAGGGAGGAAGTGAGGCCGAGACACCTGTGAGAAACCTTGTGGATATTTTCTTTTCCAACCTATTGATGAAATGAAAACATGAATGGAACAAACTAAAGCACAACTACTCTATTCTACACCACTGTAATGAAACTGCAACTATTCAAGCAAATGAACAGAAAACAGGAAGTTGCTTAAGTACATGAACAGGAAAGCCATAAATATGTTTTGAACCACTATAGTGAAAATGCATCTATTTAACCAAATGAACAATCAAACCATGCATCTATGCTACTGTTGTAATGGAAATGAATTTCTTAAGTAAATGAACGGAAACCCATGAATCTATACTGCTGTTGTAATGAGAATGCATCTGATTAAGAAAATGAACAGAAAATAGGAAGCTATGCTACTTAATAGTACAATAAAGAGGAGATTTGGCTGCTAGGGTCGGGCCCTAACCCAAGAGCTTCAGCCCTCTGATTTAACTTAGTGCTAACTCAAATCAAAACTCATCTTCATTATGAAAGAACACTATATTACATCAAAACTGTTACAAAGTAGAAGTTCGAATCCTTGCTAATTGACTGACTAACTATTGGTTAACTAACTAAAAAACCGAGGTCCTAAGCCTCTCTATTTATACATCTGAAGTCTCAACGAATTCCCTAAAAATTAGGGAGGTACAACTCCCAATTTAATGGTAACTTGTCCTTTCACTTTCACTAGCTTGGTTTTCTTCTAGTAGGGAGGTTGCTTGTACTTCCACTTGCTTGGCTGTCTTTTGGTACTCCTAATTTGGCTATGTGTACTTTTAGTTGATGGAGGGATATTCAAATGGATGGGCAGTAAATGAGGAGGATTTACCTCCTATAATTCCTCTCCCTTGTCCCATTTGAGTTTTTACCAAGGTCTTTTACCATAGTTCCTTGCTTTTACCTTTTATCCCTGCATTTCCCTTGCTTTTATCTTTTATTCCTACATTACATGCACATTAGACCACAAAGCAAAATATCCAACTCTAACTCAACCCATGAGCAAAATATAATCAAAAGTATGCAATAAGGTGTGAGAATAATTGGTTTGACTAAGCTAGGAGGTGAATTAAGGCCAATTAGGGCCCATATAATAACTCAATGACGAGGCTCATCAATTTTCATATGGAAACTTCATCTTCACCTAACTATCTCTTGTGATCTAATATTTGTAATGCATTAACTTGTGGAAAAGATACTCCATGCTCTTCAATTTCATCATCTAATGAGTTGAGTTTTGAACTTACACAAAGTAATGAGCTTATTCGTGATGTATAAGGAAGCAATCAAATCATCAAGTACAATTCCATTCATTATCATCTCTAGTCTTGCATGAAGAAAATTCTCCAGTTCAGGTTACTCATGACATTTGTCCAGACTATCCATCCTTACATGTGCATTTAGAAGAATATTTTGACATGAGTAATATGTTTGTTGAAGGTGCATAGTCCAATCAAATCAGTGATGTAGGTGGATAACATGTTAATAATAGTGATCTTGTTGCAATTACTAGTAGTAGCTATTCACACACCATGCATGATCATATCCAATCTTTACAATTTGATTCTACAGCCCTTGAAAATTATGGGACTTGTCAAAAATAGAGGCACTTAAACTTTCGTTGATGGTTATGGCAGGGTCTTACGACTCTGGTAAGATCTCCGAACTTAGTTAGATCTGGATTTTCTTGCAAGATTCTTCTCTTTGCATGGTTTTAATGGCTGTGAACTTTTTCATGAAGGCTTTTCGGTATTTCAAACCTAGTTTTTCCAATTTCGAAGGTTTATTTTCTGATCAAATTGAATATTGTGTTTCAATTAATTCATCTCCATGTAAATCTCTAGTATCAAAATCAAGTTTGGAATATATATCTATCATGGGCACGAGGAGCTATCAAGCTGATCATTTCAAAGATGATCTTTGGCCGAAGGATTCATGCCTATCAAATACATATGAAAATAGCCAAATCATAGTTTTTCTTGTGAATGTTATAATGCTAATAATTTTCTTAATTATGGTACCATATATCCTCTTGAGTGTTAGTGAGTTATTGGGTTATTTGGTGAACCAAGTTCCTCTTTTCCACCCATTGCACCCTGACTAGTTTCATGTATTTGTTATACTGCCATTCCTTTTCAATTCTTTTGATGATTATGATTCTAGTACAATTTGTAACTAGTTACAACGAGATGGTTTATCCCATTCAACACATGAGGAAGATTATTATATTGTTCAATGCATTTGCAAATTTGTTAAAACTTATCTATCTTTGTTGTCTACTAATAGAAAATCTCATGCCTTAAACAATCCATTTGATCATAATGTTGGTTCTAGTAGCTGTCATTCAACTAACCATTTTCCCACTAGTATATCAAAGGATATTTATTTTTCATTAATTGATATTTATGGTTTATCATCATGCTATTCAGATGCTGTCAAGCAGTTGAGGCACTTCAACCTTTGCTGATGGTTATGATAGGTTCTCCCAGTCTTGACAGGTCTTCTGAACGTGATTAGATTAAATTTCTATTGCAAGATTCTTATCCTAATTCTATGAAATTAATTGAAAATTCATTCTCTCAAGGATTTTATGGTTTTTAAGAGGATTTTTTTGAATTAAATGATCCAATATATGATCTGTTAGAGGCATACTACTTAGCAATCTCACTCACTAGAAGAAAATTTCGATCTTTCTTGATGTTTGCGAAGGAGTACAAGACAACCGCAGGTACATTCATAATAAGTTTTTGAGTTTTGTTTGATTGTGGTTGCAATTTAAAAGGCAAGATTACATGTTGGTTAAGGATTGTACATCATTATACATCTAGCAAAAACCTTCTATCTTTTGTGCAAGATATTCAAGTTCTTATATTTCCTTTTGCACACTATTATATATTGGTTTTAATTGCTTGTATCTGTATGTTTGCAAATCTTGAAAAACTATGGTGGTTACACTGGAAATTTAGTTACACTTAGCCCTGACCTTCTAACTAGTTAGGTTAGGAGTAGGTAGTTGCATGCTAGTTCCCCTTGAACTCTCATCCTGCATATGCTCTCCATCTAGTCTTTGAATTCATTCTATTTTCTTATTTTCTGTTATGCATGTTGCTTTATATTTTAGTTTCCTTTTGATATTGTTCCCTTGTTTTTTTTATTTTCTTTTATTTCGTGTTTTGTTTAATAAAACTTTGCAAGAAAATTTCTCTCTTTTGGCTCAAAAGATAATGTGGAAAAATTTGAAAAGAGAAATTGTGATGACGGGCAATGCTTGGCTTCCTCTTCTCCATCTTTGGTTTATATATCTTTAAATTCTTTGATGTCTGAATGGAAATGATTTATTCTAGATGAAAAACCTTTGGTCAAACTACAAATCCCATAACTTTATTAGGATATTCATTTTGACTCAACCTTTTACTTAATGGTGTTTCAACTTGTCATCTCAACTCAGTAGAGAAGGTAAACGATAAAATTTTTAAAACGATCATATTATCTTAAGTTATCTATTAGGGTCCAACTCTAACCCCCTTATTTATGTAATAGGGTCGAGTCATAGTTATTGTTAAGTAAAGAGTCAATAAAGCCCATATTAATAATTGTAAGTGGTTGACCCGTATTTAAAGAAGGGACCATAATTAGTTGCAAATGGGCCATGGTATTAGATAGATGGTATTAATAAGAACCATGGTACTGACTCATGGTATTGCATGTATGAATCCTATATAAAGGATAGAGACTCCCCTCGAAGGAGCATCGTGTCTTATTTTGTAATTGAGCCCAACTCTATTGGAGGTTGCCCCTTCGATGAGGCAAGTGAACATTACTTTTCTTTCTGAATAATAAAATACATGCTGTTATTTCTTATTATTATGTGTTCTGGGTATATTTCTTAGCATATTTGGTATTCTGGTATCTTCTCGCAGGTCAAGAGCATAACAAGCGATATCAGAGCAATTTCCAGGGCCATTGGGATCTCCATTTTTAGTAGAATTTTTTTTTTTTAAATTTTAAATTTTAAATTTTTATTTATATTTTATTTTTCGCTAGAGACATGTTTTGGCATCTTTAAACCACGGGATCTATCATTGAGCGCATAAACTTGTGGATTTGGGGAGGCATGCATGCAAGAAATACAAGAAGTGGTCACGCTTGTTGGACTCCCTTGTAACCCCTATGGGTACCCCTTCAAGTAGTAGCACATTAGACAAAACCGCGCACAGACTATCTTCCAAGTACCCTCTGGGTATATTGGAAGCCCCCTAGGCTCTCTTGAAACCCCGCCTTAGATAAATCATCGGCCGTCTTGCTGCTATAATACATTGAGAAAAACACTCGGGGAGATTACTCGCGTGTACGATAGGGTAGTCGGGTTGTACGGCTAAGGGTATGGTTGATCCTCCTTGGTTGGTGCCCTGAAAGATTGGGTTGAGTACTACTGTTGGACCCTTATGTATATTGCAATCTGTAGCACCTAACACTCCTTGAGACCCTAGTTCCCTTGTCTCTCTCTCGATCACGCATCATCTTTGCCGATGAGATCTAGCAGGTTGGGTTCGGTTGCCATAGCAACAATTAGTTCCGCCACTCCGATCTATCAGATCTGCCAATCAGATCTATCAGATCCACCATTCAGATCCAACAGTTGGGTTTGGTAGCAGTCGCAACAGTCAAATCCGCCATTGTGTGGCTCCTATACCTAGGTAGGATTCTCGCTAGACATTGGGCATAAGCAACTTTTCAGGGAATTTTCTACTGCAGTATTCCTAAGCGTGGAGTAAAACTCCTCTCGGAGTAAAAAAAAAAAAAAAATCTGAGACATTCCCGGGACACTTATAGGAGACTTCACCCATAAGAATCAGGTCGACGAGTTGAGCAAGGCGGTACCATTCACTTGTTAGCGTCAAAAAAATCAGGTGGTCCCAATTTTTTTCTCATAGTAACGACAAGTGCACTCGATCGGCGCACAGCTCAAGCTATGGCCAATGAGAAGATGGACTCCATTGAACATAGGTTGGAGGAATTAACGAAGTATATCCAGAACTTACAAGCAACTCTCACAAAGGGCAAGCCAGGGGAACAATCAAAGGCATATGATTTTAATGAAAACATTGAGGGTGATTCTAGCCATTCTCTTCACTTCTATGGAAACCACCAAAAGTCCCAGCCGCGACCACCCAAGTTGGACATGTATAAATTTGATGGCTCTCATCCAGCCACATGGCTAGCACAAATGGAGCAATATTTCACATTGAATCACATCAGAGATGTTGCAACTCAATAAGCGTGGGCAACATGTAATTGGACCAAGAATGATGGCAATGGTGGAAGTGGCATCAATGTTGCTATGGAAGGCCCGTGACTTGGCAGATATTTGAAAAATCCCTTTCGGATTGCTTTGACCAGGAATCTAACTTTTTGGGTCATCTTACTAAGCTCTGACAGACAGGAACAATGCAAGAATATATTACAGCCTTTGAAGCCTTAACTTTCCGCACAAGAGGTCTACAAGATGAGTTCTACTTGGAATGTTTTATCAGTGGTCTCAAAGATGCCATACAAGCCCATGTCCAACTACACACCCAGTCTCATGGCTGGATGCCTGCAAGATAGCTAGTAAAGTAGAATGCGTGTTAGCAGCCCAGTCAACTCGTCCAAATTTCATAGCCAAGGGTCGCCCCAGCCAAGCTCCAAGCACTACCCAAACACTTAAGGTTCAAAAGGTGTCACCAACGGAAATGGCAGAAAGAAGAAAGCAAGGATTGTGTTACTACTGTGATGAGAAATACTCCCCGGGGCATAAATGCAAGGAACCCAAATTATTTCAAATTGATGCTACTGATCACAGTTCATCGGAGGAAGCCCCACCATTTGAGGAACCAGAGGAGGAAGATGAGGAAAACTAGCCAGACAATGCGCTCCCAACTACACCTGAAGAACCAGTTATCTCACTTCATGCTTTGGTAGGGATTTCTTCTTGCCAAACTCTCAAAATCAGAGGTTTTATTGAGCATCGCCCTATAGTAGTCTTGATTGATAGTGGCAGTATGCATAAATTTATCCATCAAAGAGTCGTTGAATCAGTGCATTTTTTTGTCAGAGCTGTCTCTAATTTCCAGGTCCAAATTGTTGATGGGCGGACAATCAAATGTGAAGGATGTTGTGAAAATGTCAAAATTCAAATGGGGGATTATTAGCTAAAGACCCACATGTTTTCCATACACATGGGTGGGTGTGACATTGTCTTGGGTGCTGAGTGGCTCTGCACACTCGTCCCAATCACAATGGATTTCTAGGAGTTATATATATGAGATTTAAGCATAATAACCACACACATACCCTCCGCGGACTCCAGGCAGGTGCTTCCTCTCTCATCAGCTCGCATAGGATGGAAAAATTGTTAAAAAAGGTCCACCATGGAGTTATAGCCCAATTTAATGCCATCTAGGCCTTCGAACCTGTCTAGTCAATTCAATGTATTAAATTTCTCTACATAAATTATCAATTCGGGTATTGTAAACTGATGAAGTGTGGTGCACCATATGTGCTTAGTTAACCCTTTTTCTTACTTCGTTGTTTTATAGTTTATGTTGTTTTTGGGCTTTTTGTTTCTTATGCTTAAGGAAATTAATCTAAGAAATAAAAGCTATGCTTCTAGGTGAAATCTCTAAATGTTAATGGACAATTAAATCCGATGACTTCTAATGTTAGAACCTAATTTCTAAAGAAAGGAGAAAATAAAACTACTGTAATTAAACTAAAGGCAACTAATGATCAACCAAGTAATCTCATCTATAAACATAACACTTCGCCAATTAGCTTGAATTCATCAACTAAAGGCTCTGGAAATGTTAAATTATAACATGAGGAAATGACATTAAAGTATCTAACTAATGAACAAGTAAACTCATTTATAAACATAACACTTCACCAATTAGCTTGAATATATCAACTAAAGGCTCTGGAAATATTAGCTTATAACATGAGTGACTATATTAAGAAAGAAAAGGTACTGAGCAACAAGAAAATCTCATTCATAAACTCAATATTTTGCCAATTAGCTTGAGAATAAACTAAAGGCTCCGGAAATATCAATTTATGTAATGAGTGACTAATCTAATAAGAAAATACAAGAATCATGTAAAGAAAAACTAATCTACTGTGTGCTCTAATGCTCCAATCACTAATTGGGAAATACTTCCTTGGACTATTTTGTTTTTTTTGTTTTTTAACACGATCAGGTACTTATATATTAAAAAATATTTAGAAGAGGGATGAGTCCCATTACAAATGCTTGAGGTAGCTTAGAGGAATTGGTACAAAAAGGGCACGCAGTCCCGAGATCCAATTCACTGATCTTGTTTTTTAAAATTTGAAAGACATAACGACTATTGTCGTAAGAACTGACCAAGGAGCAAACAATATTTACAATGCATATGGGTTTATCACCAGAATTGGTTGACCGAGTCATCTGGGGGCTGTTCTTTCTTATCATTGTTCTTGGTGGATGCTTCCCCTTGCATGCTTTGATTCAACATTCTTATTTGATTGGTTGCTTCTTCCAAGTGATTGCATTTCTCTTTGAGGCCTTCAATTTCTGCCTTCTGTTTTTCAAGTTTTTTCTTCTTTGATTTGTTCTCTGACTGGACTTCTGCTTTGAGTTGATTGAAATGCTTTATGAAACGGGCTATCATAAAGCAGTGTGCCTTGTAGAGGGTGCAACTGTTGTTGGTTACAATGCGATCCAATGGGTTTTCTGACATCGTTGAAGTGTCTTGGATTTCTTTGTTGATCTTGATTCGGAACCTGGACACTCCAGAAGGGATAATGATGGTCAACAAAGATTCTGAGAGTTAAAGACAGTTGAATTAGGATATTGAGGATAGAGGAGCAGTCCTGCAAGGAGAAAGTAAGTAACCGAACTTCGAAGATAGAGATGAGCAGGGGGAAATTGATCACAGATAAGGGGAGGAAGCTACCAGGGATGAGCTAAGGAGGAGAAGAGACAGAGGAGAAAGCGAGGGACACGGGGGAATGGAAATAGAGAGAAGAGGGGACAATCCACAGAGAATCAAATGCCAAGAAGTTCAATTGAATCTGGTTCACAAAGACATACCAAAAATTAGAGGAAAAATAAAAAATACAATCCCAGCAGGTGAAAACAATACCTCTCAGGATTGGCAGAGAGAGGATGACTCTACCACCGAGACTGCTACAATAATTGGAGCGCACTGTAGGCGGCCTGAAACGGAAGAAACACGAACTCGAGCCTTTGCCAGGCAAACAAAGCACTCCAACCTTAATGCCACAGGCGATGAGATTCTGAATAACCATCGCTCCCTGGGCTACTTATAAGTCCACTCTTTCACCAAAGCCTCAAAAGGTGGATCATCCTGCACTGAATTGCACCTGTCTCGAGCGTCATTTCAAATTTTGCTTGTGCAGTCTCTGAAGATATCGAATTGAATGATGCCTATGTTAGTGTCAGTCTTTCCAACCTTCCTTCAGTGATAAAATATGCTCTTACAAAGTGGTCTCAGAGTGTCATGGTCAAATTTTGTCATTTCAGTGAGTCTTCAAGCAAAATTTGGTCACTAGGCATTAGGTCTAGGGTTTGCTTTCACTCTTTTCAAAGTTTCCAAAATGTCAGTCTATGTCACTATTTAGTTGAGTCTATCATCATTCATATGGTTTTTATCATCATGTCAAGTTCCATTGGGTCATTTTACCGCTTATTCATGCTTCAGTTGCGCCTAGGTAAGGTTATTTCCCTCTCCTAGGGTTTTGAAGGAAATTTCTATTGTACGATCAAATCATCAGCAAAAATTGTATCCAGATGTTCATACACCTTCCCCTATACTTCATGTACCTTATTAAACACTTCCCATCACTGAGATTCCCCAAATTCCTCATTTTTCCACAAACCCTAGTTTCTTGCTACAACTTGGCAATTTTCTAGGCTAGGCCTGTGTTTTTCCCTTTTAGACTTCTTCCCCTCACTCGATCTCTGAGATTCCACTTTCATCTGCTTCCTAACATCCCTCCCTCTTTCCAAAAATTTCCCCAAGAATTTAGAATCCCCTTACCCCCTTCAGTTCGCTCCATTTCGACAAAATTCCTTGTTTCACACATTGGGATAAGTTTCACTAAAAAGATGTTTCAGAGAAATAAAAGATTAATTTTGGAAAACTGAGAGAGGTTTTTGTCCAAAACATGCCAAATAAGAAAAACCTCCCTCACTTTTTACACAGGTATCATGGTTTTAGAGAAATGTCAAAAATACCATTGCCTCAGGAGAATTGAATGCACCTCTGAAGTGACCTTGGAAAAATCACGATTTATCCTAGCATGGTTGGCAAAATGACTTTCTTGATGCATCAAATGATAACTAGACACAAATATATTTCCAATGAGCTATCATGAGCTCAATTTGGAGTTGAGGAAGGCATTCAAAAGTTGATTGCAACAGCACTCTGCCTTGAGGCAGCCTCATTTGGCACATTTTTACTAGTCGTAGGAGATTTGATTTTTAACAAGGCAAATTAACTCCAAATTGCAAAAATTCCAGTTGGGTTGGAAAGTAGACTCAAGGCCCTTTTCAACGAGGTATCATGCACCCAATTTCGACATCGGGAAGGCCTCCAAAATCCCCCTACAAAATGCACTATGTAGCTAGGTGTGCGCTACGCATTGGGCCTCACTGGCCAGTGTAAAATAACAAAGGCGCTACGCACTAGGAGGTGCGCTACGCATAGAACTTGCATGCTATGCATCCATTCCAGTGTTAATTTTATGTGCCTAAAACGTATCAAATCGCCTCTGCAACTGCAAGTAGGTGTTCTTTGACTAATTCAATCAATTTGATATTGTTTATAGTGCGTTTGAAGAGAGGAGTTGATGTGTTGGGTGTAGAAACGTGAAACCCTATGCACATACCAAAATCATTCCTTAGGGTTTTTAAAGACGTGGGTGGTTTAGTGAATATTTCTCATCCTCTATTGATGAAAACCAGCTCCATGCTCATTTGTAAACCCTAGTCAACATTTCAAAGGGCACACATTATATTTTGTTCATTTGTCAAGCAGTGACCGTTTGTGCCAATTCATTGAAAACAAAGCATTATCATTATGGCTTAGTTTGTATCATGCTTTGGTAAACATAGAAGAGTTTTGAGTATACATTGAAGTTTGGCTCCACCACACCTATATCACTATACATATCACAGACATCTTGATACCAAAGACATGTCAGACACAGATTCAATTTATGAGCAGGAGGTAGAAGCTGATCGGGAGACTTGGCTCGATAGGGTCAAAATTCACTTAGAGAAGTTATTGGCAAAGGCTAATAGAGATAAAGATATGCTCCAACACATGAAAACTCACTATTGGGCTCGCATGCATGTTTGCAAAGCGAGAATCAAGGTCCTCAAAAGGCGTTTGAGCAAAGCACAAAAACGACACAAAAGGCATGATCTGCTTCGCGTTTTGGCCGAGGCTTCACTAGTTGAGCATGATACATGATGGAGGGTCTTCACTCCAATTTTGGGCACATT